>JASKGO010007963.1:0-31823 GCA_030556065.1 Holobus sp. GC000080 | reverse complement strand
TTTTTAGTATCTGTTTTATTAGAAATTGTTTGGAAATAAAAAAAAATGTCAGTAACGAAAGTAAAGACAAAAAACAAAAATCTAAAAATAAAAAATTGACATTTTAAAAAGCTTTCATAAACAAACAATAAACATTTAGTTTTTTCAATTGACATTTTTTCACAAACACAAAGTGTGAAAAAGCTCAAAGCCAAAGCGAAAAGAAAAAAGAAAACCTATAATTAACCCTTACAGCAGCCACTTGTTATTATTTGTTTCGATTTACTAAGCTACTACTAGCTAATAAACAAAACGAATATTTTATGGAACGCGCATAGACATATTTTGGTGAAAAGTTTTACATTATTGGAAAAAACTTTAAATGTGTTTTTGTATACTACCTACTACGTATAGGAATAATAGGAATAGAACATATTGGATTGGAAAAATCGATTTTCGCAGGACTATTATGGAAATTGTGTGGCTGTGCTCTAAATATATAGATATATCATAGCGGGGATCATCGTAAAAATGATAATTTTATTTATTTCGGTCTAAATTTCAATGGAAAAATTTTGCTCGCAAGTCGAGAACAAAAATGTAGCATTTTGCAAGGAAAGCCCATTATGGATGGAGAGAAGAGAGGACTGCTGCTGCTGTAGGTGGTGTATTGAATTACGCGAAGAAATTAATTAAAATAGACACGGCGGGCTCGATGAGAGAAAGAACGACTTGTACGGCTACAACTGCAACAATATACTAATTGCTTCCGCAACAACAAAAAATTAATTACAATTAGAGCTCAACATATTTAACTATAATGAAAAATTTTTTTTCTTTCTTTCTTTTTTTTTGTGATTATTAATGTTTTGCTTTTCTTGTAATTTTTTTGTTAATGGGAAATAATTGAGTCAATTATTAAAATAACAGAAATTATATAAAATAATTAATGTTATTTAAGGATGTTTTTCTTTTCATAAATAAGAGTTTATTGATACTTAAAAAAAATTAAATTATGTAAAAACTGTTTGATAAATATTGTAATTTATTATTATTTTATTTTTATTTTTAATAAAAGTTTATTGTAAACTAAAAAAAGAGTTAAGAATACTTCAAAAGTAGAGATATTAGTGGCAAGTTACTTTTTAACTGAAAATTGATCAAATTTTACTTTATTTTCCAAAAAATAAAACAAATAATCAAATGAAAATACTATAATTTGATTGAAAAATTGTTTCCACTTAAAATCCAAACTAAAAATTAATTAATTAGTAACAAAAATCAGTAAAAAACAACCTTTAAAAATTTTTTAATTGAAATTTAAAGAAATTGAAAGTAAAATTTACTGAAAAAAGAGATCTAAACTTTATTAAGAAATCAAATCATTTAAATTTCTCTTCTTAAAACAATGAAATGTAATCTCATAAAAAAAAAAAGTAAAAAAAAAAATGAAATAACAAAGAGAGAAAAAAAAGTCAGAGAGCCATTATAAAAAATTTCAAAAAAAAAAAAAAAATAATCAAATAAAAATACTATAATTAGATTGAAAATTTGTTTACACTTAAAATCCAAAAATAAAAATTAATTAATTCTCAACAAGAATCAGTAAAAATAACCTTTAAAATTTTTTTAATTGAACTTTAAGAAGTTTAATTAAATTTAAAGCTAAATTTAACAAAAAAAGATATCAAAACTTAATTAAAAAAGAAAATTATTTAAAATTAACTCCATAAAACAATGAAATGAAATCTTTAAAATTAAACAATAAAAAAAAAACTAAAAAAAAAGAAATACCAAAGGGAAAATAAAAAAAAAGTCAGATAACTTGTGAAAATATTTGGAAGCAGTTTTAATTAGGCAAATCGTTACACCCACCGATGCAGCTAACAACCAAAGGTGATAAATAAATTGCCGCTTTGAATGCGCGCCGCTCTCTTCATCCTATAAGAGGAACCTTTGACATCGAATGCATTCGTTTGGTCCTCCACACTCTCCTCTCCTCTCCTCTCATCATTTATGAGCTTTACATATACAGTGTACAGTGGTGCCTAACACTGTTGCTCTGATGCTGTACTATAGTGTATAATAAACTTTACATTTACAAAACACGTTTATATACGAGTAGAGAAGCGAACGAATAAACAGACTCTCACTACAAATGCATACAGACTGCAGATTAAACTCGCTATCAGATTTTAATTAATGCCGCCTCTTAACAAATTTTACCGCGCGCGAAAAATAATGGGACCAATGGCCATCAATGCGATTGGATTTGCTTTTTTTTTTCCAGTTGCACAGCTGCAATCCGAATTTAATTATTATTACCTAAAGGGTTACAATTAAATCTAGTTTTAATTTTTGTTTTTTTAATTTTTTACATTTTTTAATTTTTTTTATATTGTTTTTAATGTTGCATTTAAAATTTATTTTATATTTTATTTTAGTGAATGATTTAATAAATTTAATAAGTTATTAATTAATAAAATACATGTAAAATGAATAAATAGAAAATAAAACAAAATGAAATGAAATAAAATAGAATAATTGCCAGCGGCATTTCACTTTGAATTATTCAATTAAGCTAAGCGGCATTCATCAGCTGTTTGTTTAATTGCCCTGTTTTTGTTTATAAGAATTACAAAATAGTGTTTCCATTCAAAAAAAAAAAAATTATTAATGCATTTAATTTGCAAATTAAACTATAAATTTTATTCTAAGAAAAATAATTATTAATTATTTCGCAAATATAATGTAGAAAAATAAATAAATCGTAAAATTTCAAGTCGGAAATTGTTTCCCTTTGAAGAATTTATGCTAATTTTATAGAATTAACCTTTGCAATCTAATAAATCACTTTAATGGCTGTTAAATGAAGACACCAAAAGCATAATTAACATCCCTTAAGACACACAAAGCAATTAACTTCTATTGCCTCTTTTTTTATTTATTTTTTTAAATATTTTTATTGGGAAAACAATGTAAAACAATGTACAATATTACAAAAAAAAATATTACTTTATTGGACACTATTATTCAATAATAATAAAAAGCATTATTGGAAAGCCAAGTTTTGTTTTTCCTCTTGTTATTATGTACTTAAGTGCGGCAACTTTGAAAACTTGTAAATAATTCATTCGATAAACAAATTAGGCATTATTATACACCGCACAGCAGTAGCTACTATAATAGAACAGTAACGACAACCACTGAAACCGATAAGTTTCCCTTTCAATTTTTGTGTCCCTTCAGAGAGCATTAACTAAGCCGCGTAAAAATACTAATCGATATAGCGATTGTTTTACTTTCACGCACACAAACAACAACAAACACACACACATAAAAAAAAAATACACAGGAACAGATGCAGGGCAAAGGGAAAAACAGAAAATCTGAATAGAAAAGCGGCATGAAAAATTGATATAAACTGTGGCAGATTTGTTAGCTACGAAAGATAAACGTCTGAATTTGCAATGTAGAGATTGTTGCGGAACGGCAGGACATCATTTTCCATTGATTGATTGATTGACCTCTCTACCGCCGCGGTCTTTCGTTTAAATGAAAAATCGCAAATGAATCTTTATATGTAAAACATAACCATCAGGCAAAAGTAATGATAATAATGTAGTGGAGCGGAATAAAGTTTAAAGGAAGTGATGCTTCAGTCCTTGCTTAATCCTGATGTCGTCTAGCTAAGCGATAATATTTTTAAGCGCCTGCAGAGTAATGTTGTCTAAAGATGTGTAGGGGCGAAAAAAGGACTCCCGCTGGAGATTATCCTTTCGGGGCGCAAACACGCAAGACTATTACGTAGTATGTAATCCTGACATGGCAAATGACCGTAAAATTAATATGACTTCATGAGGTTATTACTTTTTGTATTTCTGGCGCTGAAAACATTTCTGGTTTCTGTGGTTTTTTGCATTAATTCCTCTTGGTTTTAGTGGCTCGACAAAATCATTTTAAATTTTTGTGTATTTTATATTGCTAAAATGAAGTATTTACTTGATTTTCAATTTGAAATTGCTGCAGTTGGAATTTAAATTGATTAATTTAATTTTTGCGTGATTATTTTTGGCAAAAAATTAATAAATTAATGCAGTTATTAGGAATTTTTTGAATTAATTATAATTTACTTTTGGTCCTTTTTTTATTAAATTATTTTATTTAAATGGTTGCAGATTTTTTTCTTTCTTTATTAATTTTTAATTTGTGTTGATTATTCTTTATTTTTTTTTTAATTTGTGTGATGAGTTTATTAAAGTAATTCAAATTAAAAATATTATTAAATGAAAAAAATAAATTTTATAAAGCAGTAAACTAGTTGAAATGCAGTTTTTTTTTCACTTTTACTATTGGTTTTGTTGTTATATTCCATGTGACGCCAAGTGCCAAGCCTAAAATTCCCAGCTCTATGACATAAGTTAATTGTTTTATGATTTTACTGCAAATACCAAGTGTGATGACTTATGGTAATTGAAAGTACACATCGTTTATTGCTCTTTATAAGTGTCTAAGTGTCAGAAATAAAGCAATAAAGTTCTAGGATTTACTTTTTTTTTTACAATTAACTGAATGTTGTTATTTTATAAGACAAATTGCAAAATAAAATTAAAAGAAATCAAATAATTTGAAACATAAAGTTAATCATAAATTAAAAATTAAAAATAGAATTTAAAATTAAACAAATTAAAGAAAAAAAAAAAGAATTTAAAATAAACAAATTAAAGAAAAAACAATTTAAAATTAAAAAACTAAATAAATTGAGAAGAAAATCAAATTAAAAAGACAAGAACGAAACAAAAAAATTTAAAAAAAATCAGTTGATTTATAAATCAAAAATAAGAATTAATTAATTTATGAAAAAACATTAAAAAAACAACAGTTAAAAAACTTTTTTTAAGTTTAATTAAAATCAATTAAGAAAAAAAGAAGCAAATCACTTGCAATTCTTTCAAAAAAAAAAAAATGAATTTTAATGTTTGAAATGTAAATTAATAGACAAATAACTAAAAAATTACTTTTTCCCTTAAAATAATTATAAAATTTATAATTTTTTATTTATTTAAATAATTTTTTTAGATTTTCTAATTACAAAAATTGAAATAAAATAAAACAACGTTAAACTTTAATTGACGTTTAATTAAGTAAGAATTAAAAATTCCTTAAAAAATAAAAAAAAATCTAAATAAATAGAAAATTAATTAGTTGCATTTATAAATCACTTAGCAAATTAATAAATATTATGCAATATATATATATATAATGTAACAATTAGTAAGTGAGAAATAAGTGCAGAGCCAATAAAATATTTAGGTTGCTTTATAAATAACTGAAATTCCACTTTAAACTTTACGTTTCCTTACGTTTCTTTCCGTCTCACATCTTTATTCTCTATTAGAAATAAACATTTAACCTCTCCATTACATCGTTTACTCGATCGTTTATTAAAATTTATTCGCAATGTTTTAAAAATAAAAGTGATCGCATAAAAACGACTGTCTGCGTGTCTATTAAAGCCCCTTAACGAGCGCGCCCATCAATTTGTTGGAATTCTAACGTATAGAGATGACGATCGGCTGACTCTTCTTCTTTTGGCAGTAGTATACTAATTTTATGGGACGTTTGGAATTAATGTTTGTTTAATCGTGAGCCGAAAATTGAAAGAGCAGCAAACGAGCTGGAAATTTCTTCAATTTACCGCCCGCTCATTTTTATTATTATCGATCCACGATTTTCACATTATCCTCATTATATTTGTCTTCTTAGTCTTCAATATTTTATATGGTTTCTTACTGTTATTATTTAGAGGAAAATATGATAAATTGCTAGGTACAATTTAAAATTACAATTTTCAGATTTGCTTTTACTTTTAGAAAAATAGAAAATTAATTTTTATTTTCAAATTTAGAAAATTAACGAATAGAGAATTAAACCACTGAAAAATTTTTTTTTAAGTGATTTTTTTTTTAGTTTTTTGCGTATTTCTGCTTTTGCAAAACTATATAAAAACGTTAAGCAGCCCATATTTTATTATTATTTAGTGGATGATATGACAGCACAACATTATGGTAATGAATTGTGATGACTCGTATCGGGTAGTGACATCCCTTTAACCACCCACCACTTTCTTGCCTCTTCCTCCGCCGCATAAATAACCACAATGAACCCAAAACAACCCTATATTATACAAAGATTCCACTTTTCTACATTTACCGCAATTTTTCTTTTACTTTCTCTTAGAAAAATAGAAAATAATTTTTTTACTGCAATTTTTCTTTTACTTTTTAACATTTCACTGTTTCAAATAACAAAAATAAAACATTTTAAATTATAAAATTAAAAAAAAATTAAATTAAAAGAAAATGTAATTTAAAGAAATTGCTTAATGATGAAGACTTTTAGATAAATGTTTTTCGCAAACCATTTGAATTCAGCAATTAATCAAGCGACTAATTAAAGTGTACAGTATCTGAGTGGAAGTGGAGCTGCTTATCGACGACACAAAAGTACAATAAAAGAGCGGATGTCGGAGCAGGGAGCAGGGAACAGGGAGCAGGACGAAGAAGGAGGACTACGAAACGGAAGTGTGCGGAGCCGCAGGCCGTCCAAATAATGACCGATTTATGACGCGTGCAGTCATAGTTGGATGATGGACGATTTTAGTTTAGCGCAAACTTTTAATTGCCATCTTCTTCCTTCACGCCTTTCGGAATTTCCAAGAAAATACTAAATTCCCTACATACAGATAAATAAAATATATATTTATTTCTATTTATTTATAAGAAACATTATTAATAATTTAAGGAAAAAGAAGCAGAAGAAGAAAAGCATTCGTTTGCTGCAAGTTCGAAGATGCTGAGCGAGATGAAAGCAAAGCCGGGAGGAGAAAAAGAGTAGGAGTAGGAGGAGGAGAGGAAAAAAAGATGAATAAATTCGATTTAGAACGTATTTACCATTGACCGAGTTCGATTTCGTTCTTCTCGGTAAACATGGTTATGCTGTGTGTGCCGTATGGCAAATCTAATTTTTCCGGAGCTTTCAATGGATGCCTCTGTTCTTCTCTTCTTCGCTCTGCCGTTGCTCTCTGTGCATGTTTGCCGCTATTGTATCGCGGGGGCGGCGGCAACCGGACATTGGCAAACAGTACGTTTTACTTGGAATTCGGCTGACCGCATGAAAACCTCGCCATTTATTTATTTGCCAAATGTAACGCGTAACGTAACGAAAAATTACCGATTTCTTTCACGAATCGCCTTTCTGTTCACTCTGTGAAAAGTATATAGCAACTGTAAAAGCATGCGATAAAAGAGGTAATGGCCTTTTTAAAGCCAATTTTTTATGGTTTTTTCCTCGGGATATGAGGGATATGATTTTTTTTCAGGTTTAAAACGATTTTTTGCTAATTTTTAAAAATAGTTTGTTTTTGATTGCTCTTTAAAATGTTTTCATTATTTTTTTTTTTTTTTATTATTTTGTATGAAGAGATATTTAATTTAGATAGTGAAAAGTTTCCTAAATGTCGGAATTGTTTTTTTAAATTATTTTTTGGTTAAAATAAGCGTTTTTAAACACAATAATTAAAAATAAAATCATTTGGTTTTCATTTTGGATTATTTTATCATTTTAATTTTGTATTAAATAAGTAAATATTTAAAATATTTAACTTTAAAAAATTTGCTTTAATCATGAAAAATATAAATTAATTAATTTTAAGTGTTTGAAATTAAACTTTGCAATAAAAAAAAATAAGTTGCCTTTAAAATTATAAAACTTAATTATAATTAGCTGCTTTCGAAGAAATCAATTAAAAATTAAATCAATTTTTATCCCAAGAAAAATTTAAACAGCTTTAAAATAATTAAACATTGAATAAGTTGCTTTTTAATTAATTAAAAAAATATGTTTTGATGTTTAACTTTGCAATGAACGATTTAACAGTGAACTTTTAAAATAAACTTTTTAATATTAAAAAAAAAAAATTAAATTAACAGCTTAGATTGATCAATTCAAAATAAAATCTTTGGAAAATTTTAAAACACATAAAAAGAAATCTGTAGACTAAAATAAATATTTTAAACATTTAAAACAAACTTTTAAAACAGAAAAAAATTAATTTCCATAAAATACGTAAAACAACAACAAATACTAAAAAAGAAAAACTGCTTTAAGTCCAGTGCAGAAACATCATTAAGAAGTCTTAAAAAAGGGCCATAAAGGGACATTATAATAACAACAATACAAATTCGAAAAAAAAAAGCAAAATACAAAACACAAAAACTGTAATGGACTAAATATTTAATGGCCCTTACATATTTTCCAGCGTCGAACATTAATGAAAGTAATATAACTAAGTGCTCCTTTGAAAATTTTAAAAAGCCTGCACGATGCCATTTAATCGTTTCGATGACTTTGTGTTTCACTTCACATTCACTTCCATTTTTTTTTTTTTATTTATTTATTTATACATACCGATATTGCATTTTAATTGCCATGCGATAATAACAACTGCCGGTTATTTTAATTTTAATATTTCAAACAATAAAAAAATGTAAAATAAAAATAAAAATTATTTACAGGAAACAGAAGGCAAATAATTTTTGTCTGTTTTTTGTTGTTGTATTTTTGACATAAAGCCTGCGCACCCTAAAAAACAACAGCATATTTATTTATATAATTGGCGCTGGCAAATTTGCAGCAGCAAAATATTTGCTTTTTGGTGTTTTATGCGGAGGCGGAAAAACACAGCAGCAGAATGAGAGAAACGGAGAGCAGAAGAGAGAAAGAACAAGAGAGAAGGAGAGAGAAAAAGGGAAAAACACATTAGCATTTGTAACTTAGGTATATTATTGTACTGATGTAACGTGTAATATGTATCAGAAATGTCTTTAACATTTGAACACTGTTATGGAAGATCTTATCATTTATCAAAATTAATCAATAAAAGATGAAAGGTTAACCAGCAAAGCCCATATCGCGGTTAATGTAAGTAACGAGTGGAAAAAGAAACTGCTTTACGATTTTCGACTTTACGATTCTTCCTTTTCTTCTTCTTATTTTTCATCCTCTTTTACTTCTTTTTATTTTTCTTCTGCACATTATAAGTGTAAAGGTTTCTCGATGCGAAAAGCGGACCATTAAAAGTGGAATTCAATTAAGTTTGTTTGGCTTAAGTCGCGCGCATAATTTAAGTCATGCTGCGACTTAAGTATCCGCATAAAAGCGCGCTCTTTAATTAAAATAATTAAAAGCCAATCATTTGCCGAGCACAATAATATTAAAATACAACGAAGAACCATTAATTACAAAACTACAATTTAATTTTTTTTTTCAAATGTTTAATAATTTATTTTAAATCTTTGAAATTTGTAACAATGAACAAAAAATATCAATTTGCAATCTTTAAAAATTGAACAAGATAAAAACACAAAAGCATAGAAGAAAAAAAAAAGTAGAAAATGGGGGAAACCGTAAGTAAAATAAAAGGGAGAAGGAGGAAAAGATGCACAAAAGTCAACAGAGAGTTTTATAAGAGGGTTTAGGAGCGCATGCTGAAGACTTTTCAGTGAGCGAGTGTCCTGTGTGTGTGTTCCCGTGCCCTGTGCAAGGACTAAAGGATATGCGTTTAGGGATGATAGCGTGTTTACTTTGAATGCGTAATGAATAAACGTTTGTCAATCTTTGTTTGACTTTAATGCACACGTAGCTAACGTTTTTCCCTTTGATTTGTTTACGGCCACCGCCAGTCGAAATGTTTCCTTGCCTGCTTTCTATTTTTTTTTTTTTTGCTTCTCTTTAAAACTCTTTAAAGAGCTAATCTATCTTTTGTTAGCTCTTGTTCTTTTTTAAAGCCCTTCAAAGTTTGACATTTTTAAGAATTCAAAACCTTAACTAATTTTCTATTATATATGTTTTTATTGCTCATTATTTTTATTATTCACTGAAACCTTTTTTAAACCTTAGAAAAGTAAATTAAAAAAAGATTAATTTTCCAAGAAAAAAATTCTCTTTTGATTTATTAAAGCTAAACATGAAAAATAATTAAAAAGAAACAAGTTTAAGAGCAAAAAATAAAAGCTGCGTGGGCAAATCGCCATATTAACATTTTTTTTAAATTTTAAATTGAATAATATAAATAATTTATATTTATGTAAATTAAATGAAATGTTTGAATTTATTGCACGTTTTTTGAATTAGAAAAAGGCAATAAACGATTAATATTCCGCATAAAATTTCAATGACCACAAGAAACCAGTAAATTGTAACTGAAAACAAATAAACCAGTGAATTACTGAGTTACCATTAAACAATAAAACTAACAACAACAACAAAGCAATGGAACGGCAATAAAATGCGTTTTGTAATTGCATTTCAAAATCAGTGGAAATCAATAAACTGATTATTTATAAACACGTTTAAACAATTAAAAGAGTGGACAATGTAACAAGTGCGTGGCAATGTCACTGACTAAATTAAAAAGAAAAAAAAACAACAATTATTAATAAAAATGTCGTAAATTTTATTCTGCACTTTTACGCTCTTGCTATTAATATTCTGAATAGCCAGAAAGGTCATTAGGTTAATTAACTCCATAAATCATTCTTTTAATTTTTCGCAGTCCTTTTCGCGTCCGATAGAAGACAATTTATATTAACTGCAGACATCAAGTTTATTATAAATACAATAAAAAAAAAATAAATAAATATAATAAAAAAGTATCGATAAAAAATAAAGTGAAAAAGTTGAAATCAAGGAATTAATTAATTTAAAATTGCGAAGAATTTTTTTTTAAACAAAAAATAAAAAAGAAAAAGTAACAGAAAAATAAAAGAGTAGAATGCAAAGTCAATTTAAATAAATTGCAATGTCGTTGGGTGAGTTGCGTTGGTCGGAAAAGGTCCCGGACATTTGTTCTATGGGTGCAGGCAGGGTGCAATGCAAGCAAAGACCAACAGGAGAAGCAGAAGCAGAAGCGGAGGCAAAAGCAGAAGGTCCAACGGGAGTGAAGGATGAGAGAGGACGACCAAACTCGATTACAGTAAACCACGACGTGTCCATAGGAGAGAAACGACATCAAGGACAAAAAAATATATAACGGCTACCTTTGTCCTACTCCTGACACACACACACACACACACACACACACACACACAAACCCATATATATATTTATACAAACCCATAGGCAAATACAACGAAAGTTATATGTTTAAGCAAGTAAAATCTATTTGCCTTTCGTACGACTTAGTAAATAAAAGTCATGTCTACTTTAATATATTAACAATATACAGGGTGCTTAATTTAAAAAAAAAAATAACTTTTTTCTTTTCTTTTTCTTTTTTTTTAACTTTTAAGATGCAATTTATACTTTACTATTTTTTTCTTAAATTTAAAATATTTAAAATGTTATTTTTTTTTTTGATTGGATAAGATATTAAAAATTATATTAAAAGTATTTTAAATTTATTTAATATTTATTTAATCGATTGAATTGAAATGATCCTTTTTGCCACTAAAAAGTGAGTGGTAAAAGGACAAATTTTCTTAGCTTTGTGACACAAGTAAAATGATATAAAAGAAATAAGAAATAAAAAAAAACTTTTTAACATTTGTTTTAATTAATTTTTCTTTCTATTAAAAAAATATTTAAAAACTGAAAAAAAATAAATATATATTTTGTGGTGTTCCAAGCTTTGTAAAACACTTTTCACTCTGCTAAATATTAGTTTCTTTAATTTCTTTGCAAAACAAATATTATTAAATAAAGTAATATTTTAACAACTGTTGAAAAAAATTGAAAACTTCTTTTTATAATTTTAAAACAATTGTGTCATGAATGTAATACAATCGCAAATTTGAAAAAGTATTTAAAAAACATATTGCTCAGACTCTATTTTTAAGCTTTCAAGCAAAGCGAAAATATTTCGCGCGCTGCTTTTTGACTTTTTGCAACGGCGATAAATATTTCAGCGGAAAAAGGTGCGAGACAAGAGAGGGTGACACCTTAACAACCCCGTTTGCGAATTTATAAACTTACGCAATAAACACATCAGCAACACAAAAAGTAAATCTCGAGTCAGTCAGAACAGGCATTTAATGGTAGATTTCTTTTATTTCCTTGGTGTGTTTAAACTACTGCTCGTTAGTTCTAACGACGACGATTATAATAGCAACACGTTACCTGTTCAGTTGTTCAATGCAATTAATCAGTAGTAAGTACACAGTAATCAAGCTAATTACTCGAAGATTACTTGCAGTGTATGCAAACACTTACCTGCAACAAAGGAAACATATTTTTCTTTAATATAAAAAATACAATAAAATTAAAATTAAAAAAAAAAAGTTTTTAAAATTTAAATTGTTAAAAAGTGAAGAAAGTAAAGTAATGAAATGAAATGGCAAAAGGAACGCAGATCAGAGATTTATTTCGGGAGCATGACGGAGCCAATCAATAGATTTATTATTGTTGGTTCATCCGCCGCCATGGCGCGATGATGTCAAAATAGACGAAAATTCAGCCGCAATGATCGCTCCACATCGGAATGCATCAACTTTAATCGCTCGCGCGCATTTGCGTGGGTGACAATTAATTCAAGGCTCGTGATCTCATAATGCGCGATCGGGATCGCACAGTATAAGACACAGCCGACGATTATTTAAATAAATTCCATCGTTATTGCTTCGTGTATACATTTATTAATCATAGTCCCATTAAGATTCCCACCTATTAAATAAATTAATGGTCCGGCACTTTTGCATTATCGCAGCCAGGAGTGTAAATGTTGAGCAAGAGAGCTCTGAATGTGTGGAAACGGTTTGCGGAAGCGAAATTACACGCATTACGTGTGCGCTTAAAAATAGCAATCACTTTTTTGCAACATGTAATTTTTATGTAACAACAACTGAAAAGCTTACTTGAAAATAGTTTCTGGGCCAATGCCGCAAGTGAGCTTTTAGTGTTTGATTTATGAGTGCAAGGAATTTATATCTACTACTCTCTTGCTTGCTCTTTCCGCGGATCTTTCTTCGCTTAACAAAACGCAGAAAATGCTTTCGTTTCGGTTCTGCTTCTTTATTTTGCAAACGATGCTTGCAATGTATGTACCGTGGAGCATGTGTACCTTTATTTTATCGTTGATTTCACTTTTGGCAAATTTAGCTAAAGTTTTTGGCGGCTATTGGAAATTTGCAATTATTCGTTTATTTTTCATTACTAAAAATATTTATTTCTGTTTTAATATTATATTTTCTTTAATTTTGTTCATTTTTCTTTAAGAGTAATATTAATTTTTTTACTTTTTTAATAAGAAAAAAATTGTTTTAACATATTAACTTTAATTTTTTTTTTTTGGAAAATTCAAAGTTAGAATAGTCAGTTTAAAAGTACTATAACTTTCTTTAGAAATTATTTTTTGTAATTTTATTTTTTGTTGCTTATAAAGCAACTATTCCTTTCTGTAAATATATAAAAAAAATGGAAATATATTTTATTTTATTAAAAATATCAAGCAAAGTTTTGAAAAATCACTTTTTAGGATAACCAAAACACAAATAATTAATTTCTTACAAAACTATTAGAGCGATTTAAAAATCTTACTTGAATAAAATGTTTCTTTTGTCAATATCTAAAAGTTTGGAAAGTTTGATGAAAATCGGACAATTTTAAAATTTTAATATTATTTCAAAATTTTCTATATTTTCAAAAAAAAAATTTTTTTTTTAAACATACTTGAAAATTATTGTTTAATATTTAAAATTTAATTCTCTATGTTTTATTTAAATAACTTTTTTGAATTTGACTCATAGTTTAGAAGATACAGGGTGTTAAAGTGAAAACAATATTTTTTTCTTTGATAAAATTTATCAAATTGAGAACACCAAAACTACGCTTAAAAATAATTTTTTTTTAAATAATAATTTTTGTTTTTAATAAAGCAACTATTCCTTTTTACAATTATTTAAAAAATATAAAAATATTTTTAATTTTCTTAAAAATATAAAGCAAAACTTCGGAAAAATCACTTTTTTTGGGTAACCGAAACACATTTAATTATTTTATGTCAAAACTAGCAAAGCAATAAAATAATTTTATTAAAATAAAATGTTTCTTTTGTAATTATATACAAGTCTGGAAAGTTTTATAAAAATCAGATAATTTTGAAAAATTTCAAATTTTCGTAATTTTTGAAAAAAATATTTTTTTTTTTAAAATTCTAAAAAAATTCTTAACACATAGAGAATTAAATTCCCTAACTTTTATTTAAATAACTTTTTATTGTGCGATCCCTATTTTAAAAGTTATAGACTGTTAAAGTTGAAAAATATTTTAAGGGTTGAAAATATAAGTCAAGTTTAGAACACCAAAACTACCCTTAAAGTTAACTTTTTTAAACTTTTTTTTTTCTGTCTCTAATTAAGAAATAATTCTTCTTACGATTCATATCAAAACTATTACTAAATTTATAATTTTCTTGAAAATATAAAGAAAAGTTTCTGAAAAATCACTTTCTTGGAAAACAAAGTCAAGTTTACTTTATTATTTATTTGATTTTCATTCATTTATTAATAATTTTTTATTAAAATTCAATTTATAATTCACTTAAGCGAAACAGTAGCAAATTAATTTATTTTAAAACTTTTCAAAAAAATATTAAAACAATTTGCTTTTTTAATAATAAAAAAAATTACACAAAACAATTCAACCCTACTTGATTTACCAACCAAAAAACAAAAACTAAGCAATAAAAAACACCAGGCATTTTTTACAAAGAAAGACACACAAATAACCCAAAAAAAAACCTGTAACCTGTAAGAAAAAAAAAAAAAAACCGTTAGGCGACAAAACTTCTTAATCGAAAGTCGTAATTTTAAAAAAAGTTTCGCAACGCAGGCGAAAGAAATAAGAAATAAGGGAGAGCAAGCGGTACCTGCTAAGCATAAACTCAGAAGAATTAGAGGTGGCAGCAGCAATCCTCTCCTCTCCTCGGCCATCGTCGCTCTGCTTTCAATTAGCAAAAAGAACCCACCAGGCTAATAATCGTACATGTTTTCTTGCTCCTTCCTATAATACACGCTTCCGCAACTGTAATTTACAAGCCTTTGTGTACATTGCTGCAAAAGCATTGTATCGCTTTCTGTATGGTCAAAAAGACAAACCGAGCTTTTGGCTTGTTTATTTTTTTCCATTTTTTTTTATTTTATTTTTCAATACAACAAAAACCGAAAAAAAAAAAAACAACAACAACAACAACAAAAAAGTGCGCTTGTTTTTACGTTTTCATTTTTACTCTTTTTCCAAAAAGAAGTTCTTTCAATTCCGTAACCGGCGAGAGAGTAAGCAAAGCAACTCCGGCGCGCAATTGTGCGTGTTCATTTATTAATTTCAATTTAACTGGCAGCAGCTTTAAATCGATATATAGCAGTAGTGTGTGCATTTAATGAATATTTAGAGCACTTTGTGGCGACCGCAAGAGTAGAAAATCATAAGGATGCCGACGACGACAGCATCAATAATACATTGGCGCCCAACTTGACGCCCCCAACTTGTTTATTTATGTACGCACGCAGCAAACCGTCAGTAATAAAATTATTAGTAATTATTTATTGGATTGCACTTTGCTTTGTTTTTTTATTTACTTTTTAAATTTTTTTTTTTTGTTTTTCAGTCGGCAAAATATAAATTCAGCAAATTAAAATTTATTACTAACAGTTACAACAGAAAATTTATTACTTCTAGCAGAATCATATTTTTTGTAAATAAAAAAATTTGTAATAAATAAAAAATATATAAAAAACAGCATAAACATTTGTGTGTGACCAATAGTAAATATACAAATGGTAAATCCGCTTAAAATGTTTGGAGGCGGCGGAACGTGTAAACGTGCCCGTTCGAGGAATTGTTAATTAGGCGCGCTAAAAGAGGCTGCGTGCCTCTTTATATTGGAGGTCGGATTGCATAATGGGAAACAAGATGCTATTCACTTTATACTCAGATACACACAAACACACACAGGCACACATTGAGAAGGGAAGAGAAGATATTGGAAAAGAGTAATCGGAGAGGCGACCGCAATTTTCATTTTGAATTCCGAAAGTTACCTGCAATAGCAACAAGCAAGCGACAACTGTAAGCAACTACCAGCAACTACAAGCAACGATGAGACGAAGAAGATGACGACTAAGTAGTTGTATACAGTGGGTGGTATATAGATGGTTTATATGTATATATAGTATATGTATGTATAAATAAATACATTAAGGAGAAGGAAGGAAGGAAGGAAGGAATGGTGGACTCCATTAAATTTCTCCCTGCCGCATTAGCATACCATACACCTTAATCGTATTATTCGCGGAGAAATAATGCAATTTCGAATCTTGTCCCACTATTCGTTCTTCTTGTAAAGTCTACCAATTATCTATAAAACACGGATGACCAGAGCGGCGCGCGGAGCAGCAGCAGCAGAAATACAAACGCAGCACGTATAGATAAGCTAAATCCCGTTTTATATGCGCGAGCGGAAAAATAACGGCTTTAGGGCTACAACAAAGTAGTAATCGGACCTATTAGCTATTTAATTTTTTTTCTTTCTTTCTTTAGATTACACGCGCACTTTTAAATCTTACTATTTTTACATTTAATTCTATGCTAGATAAACCTTTGGGAAAATTATGTGTGGTTATTTTTTGCTGTGTTGCGTTTTGTTTTATTATTGATTTAGTTATTTATTTATTTATTTATTTATATTTATTGTTCGATGAGGGATAATTAATGAGTGAGAAAAATAATAAAATTTATTTTGTTTTTGCTGTATTTAAATAATTTTTTTATTTGAAATATATTTTTTTATTTAAAAGTACTGAAAGTAATGCAAAAGTTGAATTTTTAAAGTTTTAAGAAATTTTTGATAACCTTTTTCGACTCGTTTCGTTTTTTCTTCTTTATTAAAGTTAACTATTTTAATTGATAGAATTCATTGAACTTTTGAATAGATTTTTTTTTGAATCTAAATTATTAAATTAAAAATTAAAATCATTTAATTTAGGACTTATTTTATTTTTAGTTTAATTTAACTTTTGTTTATTTGTTTTAAATGGCTGTTGGGTCCTTTATATTTAATATTTATAATAATTAGTTGTAAATTATCTTAATTACGATTATTATTTAAAGATTTGATAGTTTTCATTTACTTTAAATTAAAAAAAAAAAAAACTGAATAGAAATATTCCAAATATTGTCCTTTTCTTAAATTAACAATTACTTAAAAAAGCAAATACAAATGTAATTTAAACTTTCTTAAAAACAAACAAATCAGTTAAATGTAAAATTTCAAATTATTTTAAAACAATAATAAAAGCAACAACAAAAATATTAAATTATGTTGAAATTAAAGAATTATAAATTATATTTTTATTTAATTTTCAAATTAGTCTTCATTTACATAAAATTTCATTTAATTATTTAATTAAAAATTAAAAAAAAATTAATTTGTAAAAAAATTAATTTATTTTTAAACTGCTTTATAAATTTATAACATTTTCATTTAAATAGATTCTAATTTGCAAAATAAAACACTGCGAAAACCATTTTTTAATTAAATTTTTCATTATTTAAAACCAAAAATGAAATTTTATAGACTAAATTAATCATTTCACCTTCATTTCAATAATAATTTATTAAAATTTGTTAAACAAAAACTTCAAAAAATAGTTTTCAATTAAATTTTTCATCAATAAAAATTTTTTATTTTAAACTAAAAAATTAAATTTTAACATTTAAAAAACAATAAAAATTAAAAAAGATAAATTTAAGTACAGAAAAATTAACCAGCAAATAAAAAGGAAATAATTTAAATAATAAAAAAGAGCGATTTATGCGCGGCGTTAATAAACCGTCGACTTTATCATTTAAAGCAATCTAAACAAATTACATAAAACAGCAATGTTTGCATTAAAATTAGCAAGCGCGAACTTAATAAAAGTCAATTCTGAGTAATTATTTGTGGAAATTATAGCACATATACTATTAAGAAGCAAACGAAGATCTTTCACCACCACCACATGGCCATTTAATACATAATGTAACGATGTGCATTGAACTTTCAACCAAACTATATACAAACTATAATATTTTAAAACAGAACAGAAACCATCTTCACTTCTCTTTTCTTCTCTTCTCATCTCTTCTCTTCTCTTCTCTTCTCTTCTCTTAGGAAAAGCAACAGGAAAGCTATAGCGATGCCTACAACCGAATGAAGTAACAAGTGCCTTCGAATTCTTAAAGAGCCCCAGCCCGTCCGAGGAAAAGCAAAGAAGCGAAAAAACTGCCGAGAACTAAATTAAGGAGATTACTCAATACGCGCATTTATTTATTTTCATTGTACATTTATATTTATTATATTTATATAATGAAATTAAAAATAAAAAGCTTAATTTTTTCTTCCTGTTTTTTTGTTTTGTTTTTTGTATTTTTTTATATATCGAATAAAACATAGGCTCGCAACAGATTTTTCTTGCTGTTTATTGTACGAGTTAGCTTTTTCGGTCGGACTGTATAATCAGATTTAGTCGCGGAAAATTTACGAGTACACATCTCCCTGTAAATGTGTGTGCGTGTGCATGTGTCTGAATAGCTGATGTGTTTTAGTATGTAGAGAGTATGTAGGTATAATAACGTGTTATGAAATTTTAACTTTTCCAATTTCAAAATTTCAATTCGCACGGCGCGGCGCTCTTCCAGTCCCCTTTTCCATACGCACTTAATATCGTCTAAACATTTTACGCGATTTATTATTTGCTCCTCTTCGCACATAAACTAATATATATGTTTTAAGCAGCAAAGATAAATATTTGATGTTTGCCACTCTGCTGCTACACTTTTTTTCTCTCTCTGTCTCTCTCTATGTTTCGCTGTTTCTAATTTTAGTGTTGATTTACATGATATATATTTGTGTAGAGGATGGAACAAAATTTAGAATGATACTTTTTTCAAAATTATTAAATTAATTTAAAGTTATTGATGCTAAATTTAATGGAATTTAAATCTTTGATTAGTTTTTTTTTTTTTTAATGAATTGAAAATCTGTGGATACAGAGACAAATAGGTTTTCTTATAATAAAAAGTAAAAAGCAAAAATGTTTATTGTTTTTAAAAGAAAAATTAATTTTTTAATTGGATCAAAGATGGAAATAATTATATTTCCATTTCAATTTTATTTTAACTATTAAATTATACTTCTTTTCTTTTTTCAATAAAAAGTATCTGATAAAAATTTAATTACACTTCTTTTCATTTTTTTTTTCAATAAAAAGTATCTGATAAAAATGAAATTAGTTTTCTTTTTTGAAAAATTACACTTTGTGATTTATTATAAAAAATGCTCTAGGAGAATATTTTTGGTTTTAATCCTCTTTGGAATTTTTTTGCATTTTATAAAAAAAAATTCTTCGATAATTAATACATTAATTATTTTTAATAAATTAAATATCATATTGTTGGATTTCATTTCTCTCAATTAAATAATAAATGCATTTGATTAAAATTAAATTAGTCTTCACTTCGGGCAAATTACATCACACTTTATAATTTATAATTATTACCAATCACTCTAAGAAAAAATATTTTTATTTTAATGTTTTAAGTTTTCTTTTCTATTGGAATTTATTCATTCAATAAATCATTGTTTACTTAGAAATTAATTGAATTTATTTAAATTACTGTAATAAATTTAACAATTTGAATTTTTAATAAGTTTTTATTTAATAATTATTTGATAACTTTATAAATAAGCAAATTTAAGCTGATTCAAAAAATTAAAAGTAATTTAGTTCATCCAGTAAAGAGATTTTTTTTCCATAAAGGAATTTTTGCAAAAATATTTAACTCAAGTAGTCAAGTGCATACATTAGCCGTGAGTGTAGTTTGTTACAAGCGGATAATTGCATATTTATAAGTGCAATAAATTGCAACGTGCCTAAAGACAATGTTACAGGAAATGTTATGTAAGTGCAGTTCTCCTATCTCTCATGCAGCGTTAATTTTTTTTTTATTTGCGGAAAAAATCGACAAACAAAACTAAAACAAAAGCAAACCATTTACAAACTAATATTTAGTATTTTTTTTATATTTAAAAAAGCGTTTAATTATGAATAACAAATAATTAATTTTATTTAAAATTTGTTATAGTTTTTTATGCATAAAAAATAATTAAAAATAAAATGTAAATTTAAAATAATTTCTTTCATTTTACAAAGGAAATAAAAAAGTAAATCAAAAGCAAATTTAAAAAAACAATACATAAAATTAAATGAATTTAAAGAAATAAAACAATAAATGAAATATTAATTATAATTTATATAAAAAATTTGATTAATATAAAGAAATAAAATAAAATTAAAATAAACAAACAAAAATAAGTAAAAAAAAAAAAAAAAAAAAAACACTTTCGAGTAGTTTGCCAAAGAGCCAAAGAGCGTCTGATTCACATACGGAAAGCTTATTTTTCATACAGATCGCAAGCGAATTTAGCTTGGATTTGGAAATCTCATGAATTTTCCACTGGCAATCCGCGACCGTAATGCGAAAATTGAAAGAATATTTAATTGACAAACATCAATTATTACGCCCACACATATTGAGCAGCAACAGAGCACAGCAGAAAAAAAAGAACACCCAAAAAAGACCCGCATCAAAAATTATGACACGCAAAACTCTCTCTGCACCCCCTGAATGCCTAAATTCTAATAAAATATTGCTTTTAAATTACTTACAGAAAAAAAAAACAGTAAAAATTTTTTTTTTTTAAATGTTAATTGCAAGTAAATTACAAGTAAATTGAATCGAATAAATTTCACATGCTTTAAATGTTTCTAAATGTTTACGAGGGTGTGTAAATATGTTGAAATGTTGAAGTGGCGAAGTATAAGGGTAAGCAAAAAAGCAATATCATCCGAAACCCAAGAGCACAAGAGGCAGCAGAAGCAGAAGCAGAGGTAAGAAAAGGTACGCGCGCGTGTAAATCCGCTGATTATTTACGTGCGAAATTAATTAACAACAAGCTGCTGCACACACAATACATCATCGCCCGCAAAACGGAACACAATTACGGCCCGTCCGAGGAGAGACGCACGAGCACCAAAACGGAAATTATTATTACATTGTTGTTAATAAATAAAAAATAAAAACAGCAACCACAACGCACAAAGAAATATATCTTAAAAAACGCTTTAAATTCCGATGAAATATATTCAAAACCTACGAACACACACACTTAAACAAATGAAAAACAAAAAAAAGTTTAAAAATTGTGCGAGTTAAATCACCGCACGCCGTTTCTTATCGGCTCTTATCACACGGTGCCACTGTTAAATAGCCGTGGCAACTTTATTAGACGTGTTTATTGCAAGAAAATAAGTAAAAAAAAAAAAATTACGAAAATGTGTGTGTGTGTGTGTGTGTGTGTGTGTGTGTGTGTGTGTATTACGTAACTTATAAGTTCGGCTGCAAATGTCGTACAAGCAATTATAATTAAAAAGACCGCCGCCAATTGAGTTGAATAAGTTGGTGTGCGGCAGCAAAGCGGCAGAAACTTTTGCCTAAACTGTGTAAACTTTTTCGGGGGCGGCAGCGCCGGGACGCTCGCACTTTTCTCTTCATTTTCTTTTTTATTTTTTTTTTATATTTTGTTTAATTCTATTTTTCAAACAAGCGCACTTTTTAACTGTTCAGAAGTTGTTTTTTTTTTCTCGGTTTTACCGAAAATTTACTTCTAATTTACTTGTTTTGTAGCGACAGCAATGTAATTGCAGAATTGTAGAATTGCAGAGTTTCGGAGGCGGCGAATTGTGGAAACACACTATGGAACTGTATGCGTTGTCCGCGGAACTATATTGATATTGCCGTTGCAGAATAAGCGCGGGCCTTGCTTGCGGAGCACTGTGCAAGAACGGAGAGAACGGCGGAGAGTTCTGAGTGCGGAGGAGTATTCAACTGGCGGGCGGACGAGCGAGTACACTTGATATTGTTAGTTTGTACACTGCGGAGACGGAACGCGACTGCTGAATGAATGAGGCGCGTGCTGGCGGCGGCATATATAGAGAGGGGCGCCGGCGAAAAAGCTCTCCGCTGTCGATGTACCTATACGCTCAGTACTCTCTCTCTCTGTACTCTCTTAGTACGATGTGCTTGGCTTGCTTCTGCTTCTGGTGTTTCTGTTGGCGATTTAGATGTGTGCTGTTTTTAACGAGAGAACGGTTTTTCAACTCGTCTTTCTCGTATATGGCAAATGTAAAACACACATTATGACGTCATGCAAGTGGCTTCCACCACTATAAATAATAATTACGAAATCTAAAGGGGATATCTAATAACTATTGCGTTTTTATAATATTATAGTATACTGACATGTAATATTGTAAAACCCCACAACATAAAGTGCATATAATGCAATGAAAATTAGTTTGGAGTAATTATTTTTCTTTTATTAAGAGCTTTTAATTTTATTTTATTTTTAATTAAATGTTTAAATATTTATTTAGTGAAGTTGTTTGTTTTTTAGAGTTAATTAATTTTTTTCTATTTGAAAATTGGTTTTAAAATCAGTTTAATTTCTTGAAATTAGACTAGCTTTTTAATTTACAATTAATAGTCAATTAATAGTTTGAAAAATAATTAAAGTTTACTTGTTTTTGAATTTAGTAGTATTTAAGAACTATTTTATTATCTAAAAGAAAAAGTTTGATCAGTAAAATGTAAGATTTATTAATAATTATTAAAAAAAGTAAAAAATAATCATTTAAACTAAATAATTGGGAATTCAAGGAATTATTAATAAAAATTTTCAGACATTTTTAAACAATTAGCAAAAAAGAAGTTAAAATTAACAAATTCAATCAAATTTTCTTTAAGGACTATTTATAATTTACAATTTATAAGGACTACTTTTAATTTTCAAAAAGAAATGTTTTCTTGTTCAATAAAAGTAAAACGCTATTAATAAACATTTTAAATGAGTAAAAATTAATTATTTTAAAAATTAAAAATGTAATAGTATTTTCAGACACTTCTAGACAATTAAAAATCAATTTAAAATAAAAACAATTATTTAAAATGAATTGCATTTCACTTTTTTATGACTTTTTTTTATTATAAGAAAAAAAAAAGTTTTAGCAGAAAAAAATTTTTTTTTAATAATTATTTCAAAAAGTCAAAATAAATCCTTTTAAAATAACTATTTACAAAACAAAAATAAATAATTATTAATTAATTTTTAAAGTTGCAAAGCAAGTAACGAATTTTTTTTTTAATTTCCTTAATCAAACAAATATTTTTAAATAATTTCCTTAATCTAACAAAAATAAAGCATTTCAAATAGCAAAAAAACAAAAAAAAAACTAATTCAAGAAAAAAAAATCATTAAAAGAATCCTTAATTTAACTTTTAATTACCCGGTAATTAATACAACTAATTTCCATTAACTTAATACACCATAAACATAAGCAGTATTGTTATGGTAATGAGACATGTAAATTTATTTGCTAAACTACATACCGATACAATTATTAGTCTAATTAGATTTACCATTGCACTTGTTACATACTCATAGCTTTTGCTAGACACTACTAATTACTTTAACCTTATAAAAACAAATAAAATTTCATAAAAAAAAAAACAGAAAAACTAAAACTTTCATTGAAAACTTTAGATAATTATTAATGTAGAAAAATATAAAAAAAAAGACAAAATACCAGAAGTAACTTAAAGGAAAAAAAAATAAAAAGTTACAACTGTTAATTTATTTAAAAAGTTATTAAATGTTAAGAACTTATAATTTATGCAAATGTTGGCATTTTATCGATAACGATTTTCTTCATTTCATCACTATAAAATGGATTCGTATAAAATGACAAGTTTATTCTACCATTCAACAGCTGCAGATATTAAATAACAGTTTTTTTTATAGTTTTTGCTCAAGTTTCAAGCACTGGTAATTAATAAAACTTTACATTTACTTTAAAGTCAAATGAAAGGTTTTTTTTTCGTAAACTAAAATGTAAAAAATAAATAAAAAAAAAACTTAAAAATTGAGTAATTAGAAGTTTATGTACAGAACTAGTAAAAACAAAATATTCCTTAACCGCCTAACGATGAAGGTAAAGAAACTAAAGAAGAAAAAGAAACCGAAGCAAAAGAAGCAAAAGAAGAAGAAGAAATGGAAGATAAAAAATGACTTTGTGCTCAGTTTACAATTGCAAATAAAAGTCCAGAAGCACTTAAAACATTTTAACATAACATAGTAAAGTATTTACTATGCAAAGCAGACTATGTTTCTACATTTTTTTTTTCGCTTTTCTTCATTTGTGTGGTAGTGGGTGTTTCGTTCATAGACTTTTGCAAACATTTACCACAATGCCACTGGTATGATGAACCTTAAAAGGCACTTTATGGGCCATTTTACGGTCTAAATTTAGATTAAAACATACTTTAATTTCCTACCAAATGCGTCCCCAACTAAGCGACCGGAAACTAAGTAATTTATTGTGCAAAAAATCGAATCGTTGAAATTTTATTTGACGCATATACTCTGTACTTAGATACCGATCGCATACAATGGTCGATTTTATGGACGGCCGTTTTACCAGCTAGCCAACGAAACAACGAACGAAATACTGCTATTGGAAAAACAAAACGAAACGAAACAAACGAAACAAACGAAAAAAAAAAAGCAGCAGCAGCAGGGAGGAAAAAAGCAGCGGATTCCTATTAAAAGTAACAACAATTTCAAAGTGCTGCCGCAAATTTGTGCTGCATCGAACTGTAACGGTGTTCTTTGCAAAAAGTCGTAAATTCATTCTCGTAAATAATTACAATCAGCACGCGGATCCGGTAAAACCAATACGACTTGGCCGGAGGCCAACAAGTGCCTGCAGGATTTTCGCGCTCGTCCGCTGTGCGTTGTGTTTTCTTTCGGCTGAGCTTTCCTCTCTGGCGCACTATTTACAAATGTTGATGCTGTTTACATTTATGGACATTAAAGTGTAATGTGTATTGTCGATAAATTTGTAAATTTATTAGTTATTAAAGTTTTCAGTTGATTTTTTTTTTAATTTATTTGGTCAGCTTATATAATTATAACTTAGTGAAGCGAAGTACAATGTAATTTTAGTTTTGTAGGTTTGTTTGGTGGAGCAAAAGAGGCAAAAGCAACACTCTGGATTTCTATACGGAATAATAACTAGTAATAATAATAATTGATATGTTGAAGCAAGGCTTGCAGTTTTTGAATTTGATACTTTTGCATTTTATTTCGTTTTGTTGACCTGCAATACAAAGTCTGGTTTTTGGTCTGATTTACTTTCTCGTTGGAATTGTTGGAATTGTTGAATCATACTTTTTTTTTTTTTTTTGTTGTTTGATACTAAAATTTCGATTATTTTAGGGAATTTTTTTTATTTTTTAATAAATTATAAAGGTTTTATTATAGTTTTAAAAAATGAAGTAAATTTTTTTTTTGAAAAAGATGATTTTTAAAAGATAAAATAAATTAATTTAATTATTTGCATTAAAAAAATATTGCTTCAAAAAACAATTAATTTTAAACTAACGACTTTAATTTTTTTAATATTATTTTATGTAAAAAATGAATTTTCAGCTATAATTTTATTTGTATCATAAGAAAACAGTCCTTGAAAATTTATTTAAAAAAAAATAATTGAAATTTTGTTATTATTTTTTTCATTTTATAGAAAAAAAATCAATTCCAGGCTTAAATAAATTGATTTTAATTTTAATAATTATTATTTTAATTTTTGCAATAACAAAAAACGGTTTTTAAGAAGTTTTAAATCATCTTTTCTTAAAAAAAAGAAAATTTCAAAAGTTATTAATTAGTATTTTTATATTGTTTAAGAGAATCTAACATTTAATTGGTTTCAATAAATTAAATACGAAAAATGAAAAATAAAAATATTTGCAATTTTAAAGTAAAATAAAAATCCTTGAAAACCTTTTAATGTCAAACCAAAAAATACTTTTTTTTAAGTTGAACGCAGTTACAATCCACTGAAATTGAAAAATTTCATAACAAATTTATTTTAAGAAGTTTCTTTCGTCGTAACTCTAAATATTAAGCAAATTTTTTCGACAACAATTCCCTTAAAAATTTACTTAATCCTCCATATCATTTCTTATAGAATTTATTAACTGTTTACTGCTAATTTAATTAATAAAAAAATAATTTTAATATAATTTATGAATTTAATTATATAAAAAATTATTAAAAATAAAAAAGGATTAATTTTCCTTAATTAATTAAGAATTAAAAAAAAGAACAAAACTAAAGAAAAGAAATAAAACAGTTGCCCTTGAATGGCTTTTGCAATTAAGCAAACATTTATGACAAAAAGTGCATTATTTATTGCAGATTTATGCCGGCAATTCAAGAAATTCAATTAATTCCTACAGCTTGAAACTATAATTACCGCTTTTCACAGTATTTAATTTAAGTAAAACTTGTAACACTGTAATCACATCAGAAGCATATTTAAATAAATTCAATTACCACTTAAATTAGCTAATTACTGTTTGGCATTGCACAACTGCACAAAAATAAAACAATTCCCATGGCAAACTTGACAAGTTACACAACCCGAAGCTATACTTTTAAAATGGCAAGTAATTAATAATAATCAGTTATTAAATATTAAAAAAATCAAAGGCAAATAAAAATTCATTACATAAGCCTCGAACTATTCATTCGTCGTATTACAGTTTACAATTTAGAATTAATAAAATCACCATCTAAATTGATTTATTGGAGTTAATTGTGTCAAATAAAAAGTGTAATTTCGGTGGCCTTAAAATGCTTTATTCGTATAACACGACATAATAGTGGAAATTTAAAATCTAATTCAAATTTAAATTTAAATTTAAATTTCATTAGGTGCAGTTTAGGTGCAATAGAGAGGTGCATTTACACAGGTTGCATGTCCCGTTTGTGTCCTGTTTGTGTCCTGTTTGTGTGCATATGTAGAATATCCCTCCGGTCCTTTTATAATATAAGTCCTGTCCGTTACTGCAGGACCAAAACGCACGCATGACACTCTATATACTATACGTACAGAGAGAGCCATATAGCTTCGCAATGTTACTGATGATGTCTATTTGTTGATAACAACGACAACAGCCGCTTTGGCAGGCAGTGGAAGAGAGACCGGCCGGTACTAAACGGCAAACGCTTTAACGCACAGGACATGCAATTATAAAATTGCCTCTCATGATTAATAACACACACACACACACACGGAGTGAAAACGCAAACGACTTTTTATAATTTCCCCTTTATTTCTTTCTTTTTATTGATGGAAAACCGAAAACTGAATTTAAAGTGACTGCAATATTAGAAAAGGAAATAAATAAATTTAAAAAATAAATAACATTATTTTCAATGGCGAAATATATTTCCCTAAAGTGTACTTTTCTATATTTTATACATTTTCCACAATTGAGTCTTCTATACTATAACATTAAAACGTCCTAAAAAAAAAGGTGAAAATGGAATGGAAAAAATTGCGGTTCTGGCTTTCAAATTACTCTACGAGCTGCTGCTGCAAAGGACTCTTTACGTGTGATCCTCATTAACACGTTTTTCGTAATTACTCGCCAGATTTTTCACTTGGAGAAGACACTGCACTGATGGTTTAGTGTATGTGGGACTTTGTAAATAATGTTGCTATTAATTTTTTTTTGGGTAATTTCTACTAAAAGCTTTTAATTTTATACTATTTTTTGTTTGTTTGTTGATTCTTCACTAAATTTTTACTAACTTTTTTTTAGTAATTAGTTTTTTAAAAAGAAGATTATATTCTCTTTAAAACCACGTAAAAATTGTAAAAATATCTTTATTAGTTCAAAAGTTATTAATTATTTTTTGATCATTCATTAAGAGGTAATGGCGAAGATTTGACAGAAAAAAAGTATCTTTACATTTTTGTTTATAAAAATTAATATATTGGACCTATTAAAATATTTTTTTCACTAAATTAAAGCTAATTAAATTGTATTTGATTGTGTTAAACAAATTTAAATTTTAAAAAATTTTCTGATTTTATATGGAGTATTTAACTTTTCAATGTTATTTATTTATTACTAATAAAACTAAAAAAATAATAATTATTAATTATTTAGCTAGATGGATAGATTATCTTTAAAATGACACTAAAATTGTTAAAATATCTTAATTAGTTCAAAAGTTATTAAAGTTTTTCTATTTTGCGGGTGAGTCGCTTGACTTACTTTTCGCGTTTTGACTAACGCAGTACTCCATGTATTTTAAATGGGACGCTTCGAATCAAAAATTACTTTTACAAATTTTACAATAAAAATTGAACTTATGAACCGATTTTGATAATTTTTTCACTTAATCATTGCTAAATAAATTGTCTTTCAATATTTTAAACAAATTTTTATTTGAAATATTTTTTTAAATTTTTTTCCAAGGTATTTAATAAGCAAGAAGCTTTTTTGTCCTTTTCACAAGTCAAAAATTAATTAGTTTTTTTTTTTGTAGATTTTTCTCTATTTTTTTAATTGTTATTTCCATGAATTATATAAAAAATAATAATTCAAATAGAATTAAAATTTTCGTCCTTAAAATGGATAAAAAACTGCATTTTTTAATTTTTATGTTTTTTCGCGCTTTATTTAACTAAAATATTATTATTAACAAAGAAAATAAACTCTTAGCATGTAAAAAATATTTGTAATGTACAGTGCACGACATTACTTAACATTTAAATTTTTTTTTATAAATATCCTGTTGCATCATAGATTTCCCTATTTTTATTTAAAAAAGTATTCCCCTTAATAAAAAGTTAAATTTGTCACGAAGACATAAAAAAAATAAAGAAAACAAATAAAAATAATAAAATTCAATAATTTTTCCTAAGATAAAAGAACAATACATACCTTGCAAAAATATCGCAAATATTTATTTAACAATTTAGCATATAAAGAACTTGGAACTTAGAAAAATAATAAAATTATAATAAAAAAAAAGATAGAAATTATCGACACTTGACACGCGACTTTTGTTGTGCTTGTGTTGCTGTTGCCGTTGAATATTATGATCTCAAAGTGCTCCGCCACCATCAATAAAAGAGCACCCTTATAAATCACCCCTTTTAAATGATCAGATCCCTCGTGTTCTTCCCGACAAACTAAACAATCGAATAAATAAAATATTTCCTTTTGCACCATTTTTATGTTTACTTCTTATATTTAAAAATTAATTAAAAAATATTAATTATTATTTATTATGAAATTATTTATGTCTAATTTTATGTAAATATTGTAAATTGTAAATGTACGTGCGTTGGTGTGAATACTTTGAGGTGTTTAGCTGTGTGTTTGAAATGTGTGCTTTGCGTGGAGGCGGCAGGCAGGCAGGCAGGCAGCAAACGGATGCCTCCAATTGCTCCTTGTTTGCGGATCCGTCCGAACTCCGCTAATAGTAATAATAATAATAATAATGGCGGCGGCACAGGGTTAGAGATACTATAGATATTGCGCGCGCCCGTCGTGTTTAGGGGTGATTATGCAGATTGTTATATTAATGTCAGGTGTGTTTCGTTACGCTATTGCTGCTGCTTCTGCTGCTGTTGCTGCTTTGCCCCCTCTGAGCTATTCCGCAATTGTCACCTGTGCGAAATATATTCGCCATTCTCTATTGCTTTATCGGTCTGCTCTTGCACACAAGCATTAATGAAATATGCTGCACACTAAATGCAGGAATTAATTGGGAATCCTTTTTCGCTTTTCCTCCACATTTTCATTACATTGTTTCATTGCTTATTTTGTCGTTTAAGGAGTTAATTCTTCAGTTGAATTATTTATTAGGGAATTTTGGGATTTGCATAAGTTTTTGATTTGTAAAGTTTGCTACATTTAATTCATCCTTATTTATCCTTTTTAATGTAAACAATAATAATTTGTAAATGGCTTTTAAAAATTGATTTTATGGTTTTAAATTGACAAATAATAATTTTTGTTCATTTGATATTTGAAGCTTTTTATCTTTAAAAGGAACATAAAAATTAATTAATTTTCCTATTTTAAATAGTTTGTTTTTTAATAAAAGAAATTTAAAATGTTTAGCAACAAAATAAAATTTTCATTCGTAATGAAATAGATATAACTTAATTTTATAAATAATTGTTTATTTTGTAATGCATTTCCGTTATTGATCTACATACTTAATAAAGCAATATATCAAATAAATATTACTCAATAGAATTATTTTGTTACATTACTATTTATCAGTCATCCACTAAATTTAATCAAAATTAAATTATAGTTTTTATCAAATTGAAAAGCAATTTAATTCATGTTGATAATATTAGAAACAATTTATTGAGAATTATAATCTTAACAAATATTTTTAAATTAATTAGTTTTCTTTAAATTAGTTAAATAAAAATTAAAATCGGTACTAAATGTTAATTTTTATTAACAATTAAAGGCAGTTTTTTCTTTTGAAAAGTCTCCATTATTGTTTAATAGAAAATAATTAATAATTATTGAACTATTTAAGCTAGAATAAAAATTTTAGTGTCCTTTGAAAGTATTCTTAATTATAAACTTAGCATATTTAAATAGTTATTAATTTAGTTTTAATTTTGTTAACAGTAAATTAATTCTGTGTTCAAAGCACCGAAAAAATAGTACAGTAATTTAGTACTTAATTTGAAAAATTTAACACTCTGTAAAATATGAAAAAATTGGAAAAATTTATAACTTCTTTAAAATAACAAAAGACAATTTATTTAGTGATAATTAGGTGAAAAAATTTTTAAAATTGGTTCATAAGTTTAATTTTTATTAATAAATTTGTAATAGTAATTTTTGATTCGAAGCGTCCCATTTAAAATACATGGAGTACTGCGTTAGTCAAAACGCCAAAAGTAAGTCAAGCGACGCACCAGCAAAATTGAAAAACTTTAATAACTTTTGAAATAATTAAGATATTTTAATAATTTTAGTGTCATTTTAAAGAGAATCTGTCCATCTAACTAAATAATTAATAATTATTAAATTTTTAGTTTTATTAGTAATAAATAAATAACATTGAAAAGTTACTCCATAAATACTCCATATAAAATCAGAAAATTATTTAAAATTAAAATTTATTTGAAATAATCAAAAACAATTTATTTAGCTTTAATTTAGTGAAAAAGATATTAAAATCGGTCCAATATATTAATTTTTATAAACAAATATGTAAAGATACTTTTTTTCTTTCGGGCCATAGCCATTGCCATTTAAAGAACGATCAGAAAATAATTAATAACTTTAGAACTAATTAAGCTAGATCAATAATTTTAGTGTCATTTAAAAGTAAATTGTAGCTGCTATTTAAATAAATAATTATTACTTAATTTTTAACTTTAATAATAATAAATTAATTAATTTGAAAAATTAAACACTCTGTAAAAAATAAAATAATTGTTAAAATTCATAACTTCTTTAAAATAATTAAAGGAAATTTATTTAGTAATAATTAAATGAAAAAAATTTAAAAATTGGTTGAGTAGTTTAATTTTTATAAACAAATTTGTAGAGGTCCTTTTTGAGTCGAAGCGCTCCATTTGAAATACATTGAGTACTGCGTTAGTCAAACGCGAAAAGTAAGTCAAGCGACTCACCCGCTAAATAGAAAAACTTTAATAACTTTTGAACTAATTAAGATATTTTAACAATTTTAGTGTCATTTTAAAGAGAATTCAAACATCTAACTAAATAATTTATTATTATTAAATTTTTAGTTTTATTAGTAATAAATAAATAATATTGAAAAG
>JASKGO010007962.1:0-12429 GCA_030556065.1 Holobus sp. GC000080 | reverse complement strand
CCTTGAAACTGTCAAAAACAGTTGAACACAGCCATAGGTGGCGCTGCAGCGGCATTTGATCACATTTTTTTAAATGCTATGATATACATTGTGACACCTCTTTTTAAAGCTTATTTCAAGCAGAATTCAAATCCGTATTTATTTTTAACTTTTGCCGCTTTAATTAGTAAAAAACACTCATTGAAATCTTATGAGCAAATTTCGTTGTGGAGTCCATTCTGTCTTAATTATTTACTGTTTCCATGGCAACATATGAAACAACAACCTAACAAACCTCAAATTGAAGTAATAGTATTACTTAAAGTAATTAATTGCATTACAATTACTAATAAGGGCTCAAGATTATCGCCCATTAGTGCAAAAAGTTGAAGCAATTTTAAGATTTGGTCAATGCAATAGAAATTGTGGACAATAAATCGAAAAGAAAGCGCGAAAGAATTCTCTTTTAAATCGACTTTATTTTTATCATTAATTGGCTTTCATTTGGTGCATATTTTATTTAATTTGGTTAAAAAACCAGAAAGTTATGATGATTTTAAAACGTTCAAAAGTATAGTTTTGCAAAGCGTGGATGGACAATTCTGCATTTGACATATGTGGAAACTGGAAACATTCACTGCGAAAAAGTATCAATCGTATTAAATACATTTAAAACAGCCTTACCGTAAAGCCTGAGAAGGCCTTCCGCTTTCCCCAGGGAATTCGATGACACGCAGTTGTAGCTGCCGATATCTTGCTGGGAGAAAGCTCTTATTACCAGCCACATGAACACTTTATAGCCGCTTCGTTCCTCTCGTATTGTGTACTTGCTCCTGGAACAATAACCATCGCATCTTTATTTATTAGGAAATAAAATTTCAAAACCGCGCATTTATACGATATGTATATCCAAGTATAACAAATAAAACGGCGGCGAATACCGTTTGCTCTGTAGGCCTACCTGAGACTTTAAGTAAACAATAAAAGGGTCGTAAATTAGACATTTTCAAGTCATAAATTAGAATTAACGCGAGCCGGCCCTTTTATAAATCAAAATATTATCGTTGCCTTGTAAATGTTTACATTGCAGGCTCGGTGTTGTAATTAAAGAGAGCAGAAATGGGAATTAATATAATTAAAGGTGTGTAGTTCTACAATATATAAACAATATATTCTGTAATTTGGATTACTTCTTGTTTTTCATTTGTTTCGCCTTGCTGCGCCCTTTCAATTCCTACAAAATAAAGTAATTATGATAATAATTGTGCTCTGGAATTAGTTATTTATCGATATACCTATATGGATATCGTTTCGATTGTAATTGAAGTGATTGAAATGGGGCACGTCGATTCGTGATTGCAAATATTACTGATAATACGAATCGCATTACGCGTGCATTCTGAGCGCATTATAGTATCAACAAATTGACTGATTGAAATTTGATTAACCGTTTTATAAATCTACAGTTAATATAATGCAATTACCACAAATAAAAGCAATATTTTTGTCAAAATTAGCTCTGCCGAAATTGGCACACTTAAATAAGCCAATATTTCAATTTATTTGGCATATTAGGAAATGTTCTTCTGGTTTAAATGTAAAAGGCTTACTAAATTCAACCTAACTAACTAAATGCAAATGTTAACATTTGGTTTGAATGAAGAGCATCTGCCCTTTTATTCACTTGAATGACATAGGTTTTAACTATTTTTATATTTATTTCAACTTTTTATTTTAATTACTTCCTCTGTCCCAAATTTAGGTACACAATTCTTAAAAACATCTTTGAGTAACGAAGATAAATGAACTTAACAGGTGTTAATAATTCCATTTTGAAAAAAAAAATTCAAATATTTAAATACTAGTCTGTTTCCAAAACTAATTTTAATAATTGTGTTATAATTAGTTAAAAATGAGCAAAAAACATTGCATCAGCATAAAGTATGGATAAAACTAAGCCGCGGTGTTATTAACTAAACTGCAATCAAATGAATATTTGCTGTCAATTTTCCATTTATAAAAGTTATGAAAACAAAAAGCTATTTGGAAGAACATTTTAATGTATAATTCTTATGTTTCAATGAAGTTTGTTGAAGTTATGTTTTGGTATACCTTAATTTGGGGCCAAATAAAACAGAAATTTATTCCATGCTTTCAGAGCGAGTACAATAGTAATTTATATTTTTTTATCAAAGGAGGAAAATCCCAAAAGAAACTGATTTGTGACCAATATTCTAAATTTTTTTCATAATTCAAAAGGTTCAATAAAGAAGCGCTCAAAATCCGGGAAATTTTTATAAAAGTTCTTATATCTTGATAATCGTATGTCTTAAGAAAAAACTTTCCAGCAAATATTACTTTAATTTTAATTCTTAATCATAATGGGAAATAAAAAATACATAATTACTTTTAAAATATCAAAGTTGACATCCACTTCCGGTAGAACCGGAAGTGTTCGGAAGTGGACACTAATTCAGTGGATCTTAAATTTAGCTCAAACTACGATTAGTGACAAAATTAAATAGATATCATTTACCGTTTTCGCAAAACAAATGTCTTTAGTTGAATAAACGAATACTACGAATTGTGAAGGCGCTGGGTGTTACATTCCAAAATAACAATACATAATTTCAATTCAAGCAATGCTATCTAATAAATATTGGATTTATTCATTCGATAAATGTAATCTCGCATTTCTAATCGATTCAGTAAACACGTTATTGACTATAGTCACTTCTATTATCAGTAATCTGAATTATACTTCAACAATAATTATTAATTACGTTGCATTAATTAGCGGATTTTCAATTTTACTAAAGCTTAATACATTCGATTGTACAATTGCACCATAGTAACTATATGTAGATGTTATAGGCACGTGTATCTACTCGTATATGAAAACAGCGATGGTTGTAAAATTTTGTTTCGTTTCATCATGTGTAAATTTGGTAGCTGAATTCACCGCTATTCACTTCTAATCCAATTAAATTGGCTCTGTTAATTAAACCCAACACTATACCACTACATTCGGAAATAACAATTTGTGTCTGATTTTAAAATTTAATTTTTAAGTTAAAAATTTCAGACTATATTCATTTCACAGATCAGCAATTTTACATAATTGAAGTAACATTTTAATATTTTTTTAATCAGATTTTTTGAAAAAATTAGGAAGAAACAAGACTAATAAAAGAAAAAAAATAAGAAGAAAGAAGATTGATAAAAAGATAAAGTAATAATGAAAAAATTGATACCGAAAACAACTTTGATACGAAGTTGAAATCCAGAAAGGCATTAAAAAATGACTAAAAGAAATAGATGCTGGTCCGTGATTTACGAGGACCCTGTAGTCATTGTAACAAAACTAGCGGCAAAAAAATGTAAATTTTAGAATATTTATTAAAAAGCAACTAAATATTTCACGAACTGTTATGCATCAATCAGATTAACGAATGCTTTCAAGGTATACATGATAAAAAAATACGTCCGCGCCAGAATTATCGTTCTTTTTTTGCATTTTGCACGCGCGCGTTAACCCCCATTTTTTTTATTGATGTAATACACTAGACACTTGTATTTTTGAAACATCCATAGAGTCCGGCAGTCAATCAATCAAGCGACAATCCGATGACAAATCCATTTTTACTACTCTGCCATGCATGTACTGTTATTCATGTTCGTTGTGAACATCAAGAGAAAAAGAATATAACACGGCGTAGAAAATATCTCTCTGTCTCGCTAATACTGGCTGGCCATTTAGTTTGATCAAGGAAAATTATACTTCAAGTATTCAAGATATTTTCCTACTTAATTCACTTCTGATTCATTATGGAAATTAAAATAAATTCGTTCATTTTCAAGTAAAATGATTTTAAAATTTTGCCATTTTTTAATAAACATTTTCTCAATTCGAATATGGGTAACTTCTACATTTTTAAAGATAACGATTTGGTTAAATGGACAAAAATGAGCAGAATTTTAGTCCCAACTTATATCCCTTGACAAAAATTATATCCACCCTGTATAATCAGTGCTTTAATGAAAACATAAAAATCAAGCAATCAGTTTAATTAAAAACTACAAAGTTTGATTAATAATTTTGAAATGTATCGTAATACTGAAATTTATACGAATCGAGAATAGTTGGTGCGCTGATGATAAATCTGCTGAATCGAGAAATTTCAAATGCTGCTAATTGCAGCCACGAGGAAAAAGAGAATTCGAAAAAAGAAATGCATTTTTTGCTTTTTGTTTTGTTTTGATGCAGGGAGTAATTATTTTTAGCTTCTCTGTTTTCGAAGCGGCAGGTACTATATGATTTTTTTTTCGGACGGAAATTCCAATTTATTAATTAATGAATAATTCCGACTGTCTCGCGTTTCTTGCACTGGCTGGCGTAATCAATTTTCAGCTAGTTTGTTATGAGTCGCAGCAGCATTGCTTGAGTGGAAATTTAATTTACTTTTCCATTCCATTGGGCTTTATTTAATAGCTCCGAGTTATTAACTGATAGTCGGGGAATGTACACATCTTCTGTTCCATGTGCACTTTCGCCTCGGATCATTTATAACCGGTGAAATATATCGTTTTTGTTCAGATGTGTCTAGTTAATATTTCCATTTTGCATGTTTTGTTGTTCTCATATCTTTCTAATAACAAAGAAATATCTATTAGGCATGTTCATTTATTTTCATGTTGTCTGGCTTATTAGATATGTCATTTTTGGCCGAGTTTGTAATTCTCTTGGAATTAATTAATGTTTCATGGCTTTAATTTATGAGAAACTGTACTAAAGTTAATGTATTTTTTATTGAAAGTTTTATAGTGAATTTATTTTTTATTAAACTGGTCTTAGTGTTAATTTTCCCGGAGAAAAGTCCAGTTTCTCTAAGCTGAGCTACCCTAACATAGCTTTAATAAGCGCACTTAAAATCGACATATGGAAAACCATAAAATAAAACTATTTTTTTCTCTTCATTCGAAATTTAAGAAAACGCTTAGTCTTTAAAAAATATTTTCAACCTCATATTCCTTCCGGTTATACCGGAATTTGCTTTTCATCTATTTTTTTAAATAGATTTTAAATAGATTTAAATAGAAGCTGAGTAAAAACATTTCTGGAGGTAATTTAAAATGAAATTATGAAAAATTCGGCCAATTTCTTAAGAACTCAGAAAATTGGTCTGGTTTTTAACAAAAGTAAACTTTGATAAAAAAGTATCCCTTATAAGTGAAGAAAAATACATTAAAATCATCCCCGATCCAAATATGATGTTGACCGGTGTTATCTGTTAGATTGGCCCTGGAAAATACTTTAAAAATTTGGAAAACGTTTGATTTGCAATGTTACAAATTATAAAATAATTTCTCCCATTTTCTTTAAACAATTTAATGACTTGTAAAATAATGCATGTGCAACATGGAAAAGTTGTCCGATAAGCAGAAAAGCGAAACATCCGCTCGGATTATATCTGATGGATTTGAAACTGTGAAGGAAAAAGACATAAAAGCAGAGCGCACCAAGAGAGTACGTACTGTTAAAAGTCCGTTGATAGTGTCTATAAATTTCTTCGTAACAATGGTTCTCCAGAATAGCCAGTACCAACATGCTTATTATTACACAAGATCATTTGTGCTCTTCTGCTCTTGTTTTATCGTCGTTGCAGTTTATCCCCAACCCCAACCCATCCTATCCCACATCAACCCCATTTACGCCATTGTACCTTCAGCCAGTCTCTCCTGCTGCCACTCTACGAAGAATAAAAAAAAAACACATCACAACAGAACGAAAGAGAAAGAAAGTTTTCCTTCGATTTTCCGCCATAAAAGAAAAGTAATTAATTGAGTGGTGTTGCTATGCTATCCAATTTTCCCTCATTGTTGTTACAACACAAAAGCTTTGGCCACTAATTTACAAAATGATTGGAAATTTTTATTTTATTTATCTGCCTGTAATTTATTATTTTGAAAAACTATATTTCCTGTAAATTGCTAATATTAATTATAATAATTAGCATTGAAAGGGTAAAATTTAATTGCGCGTTGGAAACTGTAGCGTACTTTTTGTTGTTAATGCAAAGCTATTAAATCATAGCGCGTATATCCCTTAATAAAGACAAAGTGCGAGAGCTGTTTACTTTCAGACATTGAAAAACTGTTGTTTATTAGTTTGCATTTTTACGTTTAATATTGTAAAAAATGAGTTTCATTTACGTCGACGCATTTGTCATGACCTCGTTCTACTTTTCTTTTTTTCTCTTTTGGCCCTTGCTTTCTACCCCTTTTTCCCATTATGGTAATACATATGACGCTGAAATATGAAATTATTATCAGTCAGTGGGAAATGGTACATAAATTAGGTGATAATTATTAGCACTTTTTTAATGAGCTTATATGCATATGATACGCTTGATAGCGTAATTTCAATTGTAATAGAAACTAATTGAAATTGAAAAGAGCTGGTCAATAATGTTTTTAAGGTGAGTTCCATTCTTTTTTTTTTTATTAACAATAGTAGTTGTATTGAAAATAAGATATTTTTCCTGTGACTATTAATTATAATTTTTGAGTAACAAACTTATTTAATGGGTAATCTTGTTTTGACTAATTACCCTCTTTTCGAAAATACAATTAGATTATTTCAATCACCCTCAGTTTTCCTGTGACAAGTAAAACTTATTATTATTGTTATAATATTATCAATTAAAATATATATATATATATATATATATAATAACAACATTTTAACTATTTAATTAATTTTATTAGTTTTAACGAGTAGGACCCGAAGTGCATGTCAAGCCGACAAGTACGTTACGCGCTAACATTAGACTCGCCAGCACTCGGTCTCGACTTTACGCGACACGCTCCGCTTATAGTCCGGTCGCGCGCCTCGCTAACGTTGCGTCGTCGATGTTAGGGCCATTATTTACACCCTTAATAAAATAGCCACTTAAAAAAATATTTAAATTTAAAATTTATTTAAGATAATTAAAAGCAACCTAATTACCACAAATCAGTGATTTAATAAAAGATCCAATATTTGAAGAACAACTGAACGAGTATGAAAAATTGCTAATTTTTTGGGGAATCATAAAAGCGATAACACTGATAACCATAAAGATTTAATTGACGAGCTGCTGCTGGCATACAATGCTTTGAAATGTAGTATGTCTCTAAATTCATTTCCTAGACTCTTGGATTTTTTTATGGAAAATTTGGGCGCTGTAAGCGATGAAAAGCTACCAACTAGAAGCTAAATATTTCTGAAAATCGCAGCATTTTCATTTATTTTTCTTACTATACTTTTTTTTTATTTAGAACAATCGTATTTTTCTTTATTTTTATAAAAAAAATTCTTGGGTTCTTAAAGAATTGGAACCGATAATTTTTATTGACGACACAGTTCATGTGGTAAAAAAAAGTTAAAATTTTGTTGACCAGTGTAATTTACCCCAAGAAAACTATGCGCCAGATTATAACGAAAATATATTTCCCCAAATTATTTTCGCGCAAAACACGAACATTTAATTTTGAAATAATTTTGTCAAGAAATTTATTCTCAATATTCTGGACGTTACAGAATTTTGGATCGTAACATTTAAAATGATAAATTAGATACCTCTATAATAATAATTAATAACTAATAAAAACAGAAATTTTCGATTAAATTTTAATCAGGGCAATGCATGAAAATAGAGTAATTAATTGTATTTATTAAAATAAATATTTAAAAATATGAAGAAGTCTAGTTAATGAGCGTTAAAGTTTGTAAATTATTTGCAACTTCTCCGTAGTAATTTTAATGTGCTGGTGCAAGATTTACATAACAAGTATTTAATTAAACATTTCAATCATCTGGCACAATTTAATTAGCGATGCAGATAGTTGGAAGAAGTCTCTGGTACTTAGTGGAAGGCGATTGGCAAGATACAAGGCAGGCATGCTGAGATTGCACTCCTGTAATGCACTCGAAAATTTCTTATGCAACTGTTATTTATGTGACACCCACTTACATTACAGCTGTTGCTTACAGTTAGCAACGTTTTTTTTTTCCACAAGATACTGTTTACTTCACACTTCGCGCTTGCGGTTATTAAATGATAAATTTAGAACTTGCATTTAAAAAGTGCATTATTATTGTCCCATAGGGTAGCTGACGAATTTTTACATAAGGGCTGAAACGATTCTAGTAAATCTAACTAAAAAACATATAAACCAATAAATGTAAAAAAATTTGTTTAGTTTGGCGAATATTCAAATTAAAAATTAAAATTTTGATTTTCCTCCAAAACGCTCCCTTGACCTCCAAAGTTGTGTGACGTCAATCCGTCCTGAACATTAGCATCTGACACGTCTGTTTACTGTCGCTCGACAGCTTTGGACGCTTTGACGTCACACAGGTCGCGTCATTTCAGTTTATCGTTTCAAGTCACGTGACTAACAGCTGATTTTTTAATTATGATTTTATTTAATTTTTAAATATTGGAGGCAACCAATTAAAAAATGAACACGATTTTCGAATTCCACGCAATTGAATCTATAAAACTCAATGTAATTTCTGCTAATTCTTTACTACCGGCAACTACCCTATTGTGAAGTAACAGAGCGGCATAAAGTACAATCAATGTAAAGCAGTTTCCAAATAGAACGAATTGAGAAAACCCTTTGCAAAAACGTGTTGAGTACAGTACTTTATGTATACCCTTATCGACATCAAGTCAGAAAACAGCTTGTAAATACGACTAACCCCAAAATTACCAGAAATGAAATTAATTTCACAAATATAATATTCCTGTCATTTTACTATATTTAGAGCAGTATTTACATTCACTACACAGATAGAAAAAATATCCTATAGCAATGCTAACTGCTTTCATTTAAAGCTAAGAAAACATTGCATATCCGCTGTGCAATTATATATTTCAATTGAAACGTTCATAATATTGTTAATTTAAACTTTGTAAATTAATAATATAATACAATCAATAACTAATCTTTGACTCAAATCCTAAAGGAATTTTAATTAAATCATGAAGAAAACATTAACTTGATATTTTGTTATCGTTGATTCAAAAATATCAAATTTTTGGGTTAAACTGAGGATGTCTTTAATTCAATTCCTTTATTAGTTGATTCGAATATCTTCCATTTTTGGGTTAAAAGAGGATATTTTTTATTCAATTTTTTCCTTTAGTTGATTCGGAAATGTTAAATTTTTGTATTAAACTTAGAGGATTTGTAATTATTGATTTTTAGAATTATATATTCATCAAAAATTTCAATATCATGAGAATAAAAGTGATTATTGGAAACAACCGTTTTAAGTTTATTGCATACAAAAAAATAAGATAAAAAATCAGAGTTAAAAAAAAAAGATTTTATTCTGACATAGTGAGGTTTTAAAGGGCTTAACATCAAACGTGATTGTAAAACATTACATAATACGATGTCTTATGCCAAAAAAAAAAAGACAAAAAGTAATGCGGCAATTACACCTTAACACAGTGGGTGTGCATAAACTAAAGAGCCGAAGGCAAATTTTAACTTACCCATTGAGTAACATTTCGCCGGGATTCTTGACCCAGTAATTGACCGTGTTCGGGTACGCCTCAATGTAACACTCGAGCATGACGTCCGTATTGAGCGGCGTCCCCAGTAATTGATTCGGCACTTTAATGATCGGTGCAACTGAAATCAAACGTAATATACTTGCTAGCATCTTGAGAGCATTTATAAATGTAATCAAATTGAAATGTAGGTACTAATAGTAAATGTTATTATAGTAAATGCTGTACTATATAATTCTGTATGGGATATGGTCAAAGAAGAGTAAATAAGCAATTAAAAGGCTCAACGGCTTGTATTGAATCAGACCCGCACTCGCTGTTTTTGTCTAATGCTCCCGAATATCCCTTCGCATCTGATTAATTAATACACTTTTAAACATCAAAATGTTTATGTTTGGATTCTAGCAGGTAATGCAGGTAATTATATTTTTATTTTGTTTCAAAATAGCAATTTAATTACAAAGTTTAAAATACGTGGCACATTCAACTTTCTTTGTATATTTATTGTTTATTGATTTTATACATTTTTCCCTTCTTAAAACAATGTTTAATAATTAAATTCTTCACAAAATATTTCAGTAATGTAATATTTTATTAAACTCTTTCATTTGGAAATTGTCAGTTATATTTCCATGTAACTATACCGGGTGTTTCACGAGAGCGGGAGGGCATCAATATATGGAGAACTATAAAAGCCAACTTAATTTTTTCTTCTCCATTCTTAATGCTTCATTCTCGGAAAATATTTTCGACTTTATGTTATTTCCGGTTATACCGGAAATTAATTTTCTTAAATGGAACACCCCAATTTTTAATTCATATTGTCATTCCTCAGTAAAAATAAAGACGATTTTATTCAAAAATAAGTTTCTATCATAGTAACTTTTTGAAATATCGCCCACTTCCGGTTATTTTTGATAAAATTCGTGTCTCGGTAAAAAAAAATCAGAACTTTCTTATTTTAAAAGATAATTAAATGATTCTTTTTGTGAGTTATTACCAAGAAATGAGTGCATAAGTTGCAGTTATTTATTGTAACACTTATTGCACAGGGTTTTCGAAAAAAAAAGCAATAATGAATTTTATAAAAAGAAATAACTTTATTATTTTAAATGGAAACACCCATATTTTATATAATATTTAAATTAAGCGTAAAAAGACCTTTAAGAAAAGTATACATTTGATATACTCGTAACTACCAAAAATACTTTTCGTGTTATTAAAAAAAACACACACACAATTTTGATAAAAACATTATTATTAAAGTAAACAGTTTAAAAAAATATAGGTATGTATGTTTATGCAAATTTATTTTTATTGAAAATTATTATAAAAAAAATAATATATAAAAAAAATTAAACATATAAATAAGAATAAATAGTAATTTGAAATGAAAGCATGTCAAGAGTTACTCGTATCGACGTTTTGTATATTTGAACAGGGTTTTTCCTGTTCACGTCCGTTTCCTATATTATCCATCCGTCCGCCGAGTATTTTAGTATCGAATAGCGAATCTTCTTTCCTGAAGCCCTCTTCCACTCTTTTCCCCATAATGGGTGTATCGTAGTTTGTAATCTGGCAGTAGTTTCCTCACCCCCACTTCGTGTGCAGACAGACTAACTTTCCAGGAACTCGTTATCGGTTGCGTGCGAGCACTTGCACAACCCCTGTTTACGTCTCCCACTCTCTGTCTCTCTCTGTCTCTGTCTCTGCTCTGGCTGTGTGCGTTTAATATGGGTGCGCGAATGTTGGTGTCTTCCTAGCCCTCATTCGATGACCAGCACCCGCACCCGCTCTATGCTAACTTTAGTTTCAGATAAGTTCCTAATTAGTTTATTGCCATGTGTTAATTCCCAACAACAGTAACAACTGTTAATCCGTAATAATTTGTTCCTTTTTTTTGGCACTTAATTGCTACTTATTGCTCTATTTTTTATTTGTCCTGGGTATTTAATATAAGCAATAAGGTATCAAATTATCGATGTACAGGGTGTCCCAATGAGAGTTGGGTTGTGTGAATTTTTTTGGATAATAATTGAGTAAGTAAAAGATAGAGGTATACAGGGTGTTTTTTTTTTTTGGTCGGTTTTGAGAGAACTATTTGATGTAGGCGATTTTTTCGTTTTGCTTTCATAATTATCCCCAAAATCCAATTTACCTAAAATATTTTCAGCAATTGACCACTTCCGGTTATACCGGAAGTTAACACCAACTTCGATATGGTAAATAGGTCACCCCAATCATATTTCGATTCCTTTTTAAAAATAAAAACGATTTGGTAAAAAAATTCTCCTTTTAAGACAACTTTTGAAGGTATTGCCGACTTCCGGTTACTTTTGTAAAATTCACTGCCTTAATAAAAAAACCATTTAAAAAAGTATTATTCGTACTTATCAAATGAAACTTTTCTTATTGTATATTGTATTTTGTTTTTAACTTAAACAATGATATTAAGTGAAAGTTGGGCAGTTTCATTTGAAAAAAAAAAAGAATGATCATATGCTCGTTGCACTAATAAATTTTCATTGTTAATTTATTGGTTATTTGGTCCATAATCAAAATGCAAAAGAAAGTATCATTTACTCGTATATGTTTTCACTTTTCCGGAAATTGTTTTTAAGTACACGGTGTTCGCTCTTATGACGATTGTACAAGAAGTGTCTTATTTATGACAACTTTTCTCTAAAGTAATCCCTTCGATTTTTTAAATTTTCAATCCTATTATATACAGGGTGATTGTTTCCAATGGCCGACTACCCATATATGGAGAACTATCAATGTTATCGAATCCGCTTTTTCGGCTATCTTATTATCATCAAAATTCTTGTTCACCTAAAATATTTTCAACTTCCGGTCACTTCCGGTTATACCGGAAGTTGCT
>JASKGO010007961.1:0-23754 GCA_030556065.1 Holobus sp. GC000080 | reverse complement strand
ATTACATAAAGCGCGGCAAAAATTTGAGTTTTTTCTCTATATTTGACAGTTAACAGTATTTTGCCCTGACCACGGATCTCTCTCTCATCATTGTGTCCATTCTTTATAGGTCTATGTTTCCAACATATAAATTTGCAATAATTTTACAATAAATTTAAGCAAATAGCTTTAAACCGCAATATTTATTTTTATTTCAAAATAAAAAACAAAAGTTTGTTTTGAGTATTTAGCAATAAAATAGCTCAACAAATTTATTTTTAAGTCCCAGAGTTATTAAATTGTCTAGAAATGGTCTAAAATAATCATCAAATTGCATCAAATAAACAAGAAGTTTTAAGGTTATGTTGATAAAAAACAAAAATAAGCATATTTTACTCAGCTGTTTTTTGTCGGCTCATAAAAATGCTTAATTATTCGCCAGGTAATTAAAGAAACACTTGCCATTAGATCCTTTACGCTAGGTTAGCTATGGATGGCTATGCTATGGGCTAATACAAACGGGTCGCGAAGATTAGAAACGACCCAATTTTTTTTTTCCACTGGGACGCCAATGGACGAGCTCGGAAGATGCGATCCACGAAAGAGCGGGACAAAAGGCCGACTAGAAATAGAAAACGCTCTTTTACTATAATAAATATTTTTTGCGTTGTGGCTATTTTATGATTACGAGTGCCTTACGGATTTTAACATTCCACAACCATTCATAGGACTTTCATCTCTCTGCGCTGTTGCCAGTCCAGGCTTCCAGCGCCTATTAATTATTAATTAACATTATTGTTCGGAGCTTTCGTTGATATTACGGGCGTCGTATTGCATGCTAACAATGGACTATTAAAAAGTCCATCAGCCGATTAAACTCTGCATAATTATGTGGAGCGCACCGCTATAAATAGGGCGTTTTAAAATTAGTGCGCTCGAAATAAACAAAATGGCGACACAATTGCCGAAATTTCGATTTTACGCCTCTGGTTTGAATTTGTTACTAATCTTTTTCAAGAAAATACTTTAATAACTTTCATTTTTACTAAAAGTAATTGTTTATATGCTCTGAATGTTTACTAAATGCTTTTTAACAGTGAAAATTAAACTTAAAATTGGTCGCATCTTATTTCTTCAACAATAACTAAATTATTATTTATTTGCGAATTTTTAAATTATTTACCAACTATTGTTAATCTATTAATTATGTAGACTGTATCAATTTTGAACAAAAATTACTAAACGGAACGCAAAAAGTCCTAAAAGTTTGATGAATAAATTTGACAGTTGTTTAATGGGTTATTATTATTATTGTTTTTGATAAACGTTGCTCATTTATTAATGAAGAAGATATCTAAGTAAACTAGTTTTTGTTTTAAATGTTTTAAACAACTGCAAGGTCTGCAAGGTGCGTTTTATGGAATCAGGGGCGGCTTATCAATGCACAGAACCTTCTGGAAAAGTCCGCAAGCAAAATGGCCGCCTTAAAAAGTGAGAAAATTATCCTGTCCTAATGGTTTTTTAATATTTTTCGGAATTCTCGTCGTGTAATTCATCTGAGTAAAGGAGTGCGCAGTGCGCAGCTCATGATTTGCCCAAGTGCCATGCATGCACCTACACACTCGTCCTCCCGTCTGCACCGACACGCATTCATCGCGCGTCTGTGGTGGAAATAACTAATACGCCAAGACCAGTGTTGAATTTCAATGGTGGTTGATGGGAGTGTACGAAATCACCGTCGTCGCCGTGCTGCGTTATTAGTAGGAAAGTGAAAAACGTTTGTTCGCGCTCGCTGACTAATAGGCCATCGCGAGCGTGGAATTCCGACTGTGTTGCGTCCATCTTAGAATCGGTCGCCCGTACTGAAATTGCGGCTTCGGGCTGACTGTGATGTGAGAAAGGCCCTGGCTTCCACTGGAACGACCCAACCGAACGCACAAAAGTAACTCGAGTGTAGGCTTAGTTAAACGATAATTGTCCGCGAACACAATGGAAGCGATAGCGAAGCACGACTTCAATGCAACCGCCGAAGACGAGCTCAGCTTCAAGAAGTCCCAAGTTCTGAAGGTAAGTTCCCCAAATGCCTCCTGTTCGAAGTGGGTTCTGAAGAGTTGTTTTGTAGATTCTGAACATGGAAGATGATCTGAATTGGTATAGGGCCGAATTGGATGGACGAGAAGGACTGATTCCGAGTAATTACATAGAAATGAAAGACCACAAGTGAGTAGTGTTGCTCTTTCTAGTGTGTTTTGTGCTGATCCAGGGCATTGCTTTCAGTTGGTATTTCGGAAAAATCACTCGGGCAGATGCTGAGAAACTTTTAGGAAATAAGCATGAAGGTGCCTTCCTTATTCGTATTAGTGAATCTTCACCTGGAGACTTTTCTTTGTCTGTTAAGTAAGTCATTAGTTGTATTACTATTATATGAGACAAGTGCAGGGTTTTTTGTTTTACTATTTTTAAGAAAAGTTGGTTTGATTGCAAACTGCTGCATGATTACAGTGCTAAAGTTCAAATTTTTGGAATCAAAAAGCAAACAAGTTTAAATAAATTCACTGTTTGTGTTGTTAATTTACAACCTTCTGGTTTCAATCAATGCATTTCCAAAGATAAGAAATGCTACCCGATTATTATTTCTTTTGTTTTGTTTGTAAATGATAAAGATTAAGTGCTTATTTGATATTTTCAGATGTTCTGATACCGTGCAGCATTTCAAAGTGCTTAGAGACGCACAGGGTAAATTCTTCCTATGGGTCGTCAAGTTCAACTCGCTGAATGAGCTAGTGGAATACCATCGGACAGCCTCCGTGTCCCGATCGCAAGATCTGAAGCTCAAAGACATGGTACCCGAAGAGGTAACAATCTTTTTTGATATTCCCCAAAATCAAAGCCCAAAAAATCATTAATTATTTTTTTTTTTTAATTGGAAATCTAAACATTTTAATTGCAAAATCCCCATCTACTATGTGTTTGATTCTTGTGTTGAGATGAGGAAACATTTTTAGGTCCTTTGTTGGACGTCAGCAAACAAAATCACAAGGTCGGTGCTATCGATGCTCGTAAAATATAAATAAATAAAAAAAACGAACGAAAATCGAAATAATAATAAAAAAAATCGTGAACAATCTAATAATACCTAAAACCTAATCATACATAATCGTAGAATGCTGTTGTTTTCCGTTTTTCATCCATCGACTTAATTTTATTTCCTCATTCAATGTTAATTAATAATCTGCATTTTCTCGCCTCGGTGTTTTCTCAATGTTTTCGTTTTCGTTAATAAAATGCGTGTGCCTTTTTTGTTTTCGCATAAAACCGATAATTTCAATAGAAATTTACTAATTTTCGTGTTCTGTTTTTTAGTGTTTAGTTCAAGCCCTTTATGATTTCACGCCGCAAGAAGCCGGCGAATTGGAGTTCAAGCGCGGCGACGTCATCACAGTCAACGATCGCACGGATCAGCATTGGTGGCACGGCGAGATCTCAAACCGTAGGGGCCTCTTTCCAGCCACTTATGTCACGTCCTATCGCCCCTAGAACAATTCGTTGCAATACATTTAACAGCGAAAACAGAAAGCACTCGAATCTCGCATTAAAAAAAAATTGTTCAGGACTTTTCGTTTGTGATATCGGGTCCCTCGAATGCTCGCACAAGCTGCCGAAACAAACAACAAACGATATCGAAGCATCGAACGTTGCAACAATAATTATACTAATCGCTTTATTAGGACGAGAAGCGCCACCGTTTTTATCTGACAAAAAAGAAAAAGAAAATGTACATATAGTTCGTAGCACCTATCACTATTTGCCAACAAAACCAATAGGACAGGTCATTTTTTATTCGCATAGAGGACTACTGCATTAAATGTTTACGTGCCAGCATAATTAGCGCCGCAATATCGTTAAGTGTGTGACCGAAATTGCATTATGGGCCTTTTCGTTGATTGTGAATATACACGTGCGTCGTCGCGTTTCTTTTTTTTTTGTTTTTCTCGCAAAAAATGCCAGCGGCGGCCAACGTATCAAAAACAAATTGTACATAATATCGTTTTTCTTTAGTGCAACAAAATAAGCATTTTAATTAATACGTATAGGCTTTATTTTACTTTTAGATTATCTATATGTTAATAAATGAACTATATTTTAAAGTCAATAGCTATAAACGTATTTCAAATATTTTTGGTTTCTTCTTTTTTCCTTGGTTCGCCCATTTTTGCACACTTAAAAATTGAATACGTTGGTGCAGTTTCCACAATTTTTTTTGTAATAATTTAGTGATTTTTTTTTGCTAAAATAGTAGTGGCAGCACTGCAAATAACACTAGAAATCTTACTAGTCGCTTTTCTAACCTCAAATAATTCCTTTACTGTTAAGTTTCCTGTGGCGTTGAACACGTAAGAAAAGATTCCTTAAATATTTACCTAATCCGTTAATTATTAATTAAACAATCACTGCTATTATATGAAAAATAATATTCTCTAAATTTCCGCTGCAAAATTTCACGAAAATACTTTAATTTTTATTTTATTTTTATGTGTGTTGTTTATCCTAACCTCAGTATGTGGTGTGTTCATTTTCATTCTATGTTTTCATTCTTGTTTTCTGCTATTATAGGTTTATCGTCACTCAGAAAGAACGTGAAAGATGTCGGGAAATGCAGATATCCTCGCCCTCAAGGAGGAAGATGTCACCAAGATGTTGGCTGCTTGCACTCATCTTGGTACGACCAATGTGAACTACCAAATGGAGTTGTATGTGTACAAGCGCCGGTCGGACAGTGTACATATCATCAATTTGAGGAGAACCTGGGAAAAGCTGTTGTTAGCAGCTCGCGCTGTTGCTGCCATTGACCATCCTTCTGAAGTATTCGTCATCAGCTCCAGGCCTTATGGGCAAAGAGCTGTGCTGAAGTTTGCAGCACATACTGGTGCTACGCCTATTGCCGGTCGTTTCACTCCTGGTATGTGTCTTGTTTTTTTAATTAATTTTTTTTGCAATTGTGGATGAATGATGAAGATTTCATTGACTAAGGAACCTATGAATTTCTGTGATTTTGCTTTGATTCTGATAAATTTTTCTTTAGTTTAGAATTTCTGCTTTTTTTTTATCGATGTATTTCATGGTTATCGTTTATTTTAGGTGCCTTTACCAATCAGGTCCAGGCTGCTTTCCGTGAACCGCGCTTGTTGATCGTCACCGATCCCGTGAGTGACCACCAGCCCATTACTGAAGCTTCTTACGTCAACATCCCCGTTATTGCTCTGTGCAATACTGATTCGCCGTTGCGTTTTGTTGATATTGCTATTCCTTGCAACAACAAATCGTCACACAGCATTGGTTTGATGTGGTGGCTTTTGGCTCGCGAGGTAATTTTTTTTTCTTTTCACTTTTTTTTAAATTTTAAAGCAAATGATGACTTATACCGTTCTCAGTGATAAAATAATGATATAAATAATTTTTCCACCTGATTTTTTATATTTGCTATTAATTAACAAAAATTTGTTATTAAATGGTTAATTCATTATTCTTGTTGTGATTGTAGGTTTTGCGTTTGCGGGGAGAAATACCACGCGAACAGAAATGGGACGTAGTGGTTGATTTGTACTTCTACCGTGAACCCGATGAGGCTGAAAAGGAAGAGCAAGCGAAGGAGTTGCCGGCTCCTAAAGTGGAAGCACCTCCTGCCCCTATCGATGCCGGAGAAGATATCTATCCAGCGGGAGCGACCGAAAGCTGGGCTGATGAAACTCCCGCTATTGGTGGAACGGTTCCCGCTGCTCCTGCTGCAGCTGCTCCATTCACTGGTGGCAGTGATGACTGGGCTAACCAAGTAACCGATGAGTGGCCCGCCACTGCGCCCGCCACCACTGCCCAAACCAACTGGGCCAGTGCTGCAGAGTCTTGGTAATGAAAATTAATTTCTAGAATTTTCAATAAAGAAAAATCCACAAGACTAGTTTGTGCACATCTTTATTCAGGAAGAATCCCTTAAAAGTTGTTTGAAGGAAATTGTTTCAGATGTTTGAAGATTTCAGAAAATGGATCATTTTAAAAATTTACAATCAGGTCAGTCAATGTGCGTTTTATGTTTTAAATTTTTAATTTCGGTATTTCCTTAAATGATTGTTTCGTTTATTTTCGGATTACGAAAATTTAACATTTGATAAGAATTATGACTTGGCTTGGTAAGCCAAAATTAAATATGTTCGAGGGTCGACGAACTTTTTTTTTTTGCGATGGAACCCTTTGTTTCCCAAGCCTGCGGTTATTGGCGGTGAATTAAAGTGGAATTATCTTCGAAAAATTTTCCTCGCTGAGGTTTTATTATGCTTTATTAGGCCAGCTTGTTTTGTTCGTTCTTTAATTAACTGCTTTTTATGTTTATCTGCGTGACGTTAATCGCAATATTATTCGTTAAATGCGCAAATAAAACGTTTGGCAAAGGGTTATTGTCGTTTGCACATTTGTTTCTTAAAACTGATTTGATCTTTCAACTAATTATGACAAAAGCATAAATTATTAAATACCAATATTTTTTTTTAGAAATTTTCATTTTTTTTTTTTTGAGCGCAAATCAGCCATATTAATTTCACAAAAAATGCGTGGGAGGCGTAACGTTATTTCGTTGCAATTCAGATAGTGCTTATTGTGTTGCCGATGTTGTATAGCCTGTTCGGCCGCGGTATCAAATGTCCATTACGTTCAACCGTGGCGCCTGCAAGCGGCTCAAGAGGTGCAAGCACTGGGCAGCACTGCCGAGTGCGTTACGCGCGCGCCCGATCGCCACGGGAAGCCGCGAGACCGCGAGCGAGCGCGCCAGTCAGTGAGCCAGCAGCCAGCAGTAGTACGTTTAGCGCGACGATGCGAACCGGACGCGTGACTCAGCAGCCAGTTAGTAGTGCGTCGATCACGCTTCTATACAGCGATAATATTATACCTGCGGACCGTTGCTAGGAGAGCCAGACACTAGCAGGCCAGTTGAATTACATCTTGGAGCGCGAGATCAACAGTAAAGAAGAAGAAGAAGAAGAAAACAGGGCGCGCTCCGAATCGCCGCGACACCGTTACCAATAACAACAACAACAATAAACGAACAGCAATAGCAACATTAGTTAGTGCAGTGGTGTGCACTTGTTTCCTGTCGCTCGCAGAACCACCGACGGGCATCGACCGCTAGGCTGCTGCTGCCTCCAAACCGCCGCCACCGCCGCCGCCGGTATACATAGGCCGCCGCGTGCCGCCACCTCTTTTCCGCTACGTCCTATACTACGTACGATTTTACACACACTCACAAACACACACACACTCGCACATTGTCTAAAGCAGTGAGTGCGTGTCTGCTGTTGTTGCGGTGGTTGGTGCCATGCTCTAGCAGCCATGATCATATCCAAGGACCTGTTCCTGCTCGGAGACCAAGACTATTTGCGCCTCCCTAATAAGGATTCTACAAGACCCAGTATGATACGACCCAAGGCGACTCAGAGGTGAGTGTGTGTTTGTTTGTTTGTTGCTGCACTCGCATGCATGCAGTGTTTTGTTTTTTAGTTAGTTTTTATTGATGTTACCTGCAATAAAATTTTTCGTGAATTTTTATTGCCCGATTAGTGAGTTTATCACAAGTTGAGGTGGAACGAAGGTCCTGCTCTTTTGCGATGTGTACTTATTACTTTAAATCGGTAATTAGGGAAAGTGTGCGTTCGCTCGCACAGTTCGCCGAGCGGTAAACTCGCCGAAGTTTTTCCATGTTATTTACGTGCGTATAGACACTGCAGCCGAGCGGACAGGACGAAAAAATCGCGCGCGCGGTTTAATAAACTTTGAACAGGAATAATAGCGCGCCTGTGTGTTTGATAACGTATTACATTATGTAAATATATGTAATTGAATGCCTACCATACGCGTACTCCACATTATTTTTGTATAAATGCCTCTGGCGACCTTTATTTCTCTTTATGTTTTTCCAATTTACCTACTGGCTAAATCTGTAAGAGATATCCCTTTTAATGAAAAATGTTAACCAGGGGACAAAAATTGGAATTTTTTTTTTATTATTTATTTTTATTGTTGTTATTGCCCAAGCAAAGGACTAAAGGAGTGTGTTGTTGCTGCCATAGAGTGTCGTCGATGTTAATATAATGTGTACGTATAATGTGACACACTTGCACTACCGGGTCAATGCACTTTATCTTCTCTCTTCACTTATTTGCTCACTTATCAGACTATTATTATAATATTTAGAGCTGCTGCTGCTCGACTAACGCACACGCACGCACGCAGCGGACGAATTCCTTGTGTACGACTTGTACAACTTGTACAATTTGCTTGCGGTATGTCTGTCTCTCTTTTTGCTGCTACTACTGCTTTTCGTATAAACTTAATTTTCTTCATAATTCTATTTTTTTCTGTTGTTCATGGGGTAGCAATTGTTTTGATTCTGGGGGAGTTTTTGTGGTTATTCTAATTAAGGGCGGTTTTTGTTTCGACTAACCCCCTGCTTAATTTAAGCAAACAGAGACGAATTTTCTGTTTTCTTTTTGGGTAGGACCGTGCAACCCGACCGAGTTTTTCTCGTTAATTTTTCTTTGCGAGTGTTGTTGATTTGTTTATTTGCATAGTGTACGTTTGTTTGCAAATGCAGGCACCGCACACCGCGAAAGAATAAATGTTTCCGTTACCTTCGTTCGTTCGTTCGTTCGTTCGGTATGCCACCACAAATAATTGCTTTCGAAATATGTTGTCTAGTTACGCTTCGTTACTATTTGGGTTTCGCGTTGCAGAGCTAAAAGGTATTCCCGTAATTGGTTTTACTGTTTTTCTTGTTTTGTTTTTCTTCAATGTTATTATATTGTTGCTCTGTACACGCGTCTGGCTTGATTTTTCTTTTTCGTTTTCAATTTTCTTTCGTTCTGCTGGCGGGGGAAAGTTGTTTTTTCTTCTTCTTTGCTAGTTATTTTTTCTTAAACAATAATTAATCATTGTTAATCTGCATTCAAGAATGCTAATTTTTAAGTTTTTTTATTTTATTTAAACAATGACAGTGTAAATTTTTAAAAAGATAACTGTTGCTATTTTTTATGTAAATTTAAATATTTATTTGCTTTGAGGATTTAGTAGTCCTAGTTAATCCTTTTTCTTGAAGAATTTTTAACGTTTATTTGCCATAGATTAAAAGGGGGTAACAAGGATTTTTTCATTTGTCAAAATAATGAAAATCGCCAAGGATTAAAAAGGATAATCAGGACATTCACTTTCATCTCTAAAACTCCTTAATAATTTTCCTTAAAACAAACAATTACGATTCATTTTCTTTTCATTAAAAAAATCATATTAATTTTATTCCCAATAACCATTGTCTTTTTTAAGCAAATTTTAATTTTTTTTTACTTTGAGGATTTAGTAGTCCTAGTTAATCCTTTTTCTTGAAGAATTTTTAACGTTTATTTGCCTAAGATTAAATGGGTAACAAGGTTTTTTTTTGTTTGTCAAAATTATAATAATTGCCATGGTTAAAGAGGATAATCCGGACATTCACTTTCATCTCAAAATGTCTTTGATAATTTTCCTTAAAACCATCAATTACGATTCATTTTCTTTTCATGAAAAAAATCAAATTAATTTTATTCCCAATGATCATTGCCCTTTTTGAAATGCTGCAACTTTTTTATGCAAGTTTTAAAATTTATTTGCTTTGTGGATTTAGTAGTCCCTGTTTATCCTTTTTCATGAAGAATTTTTAACGTTTATTTGCCATAGATTAAAAGGGTAACAAGGGTTTTCTCATTTGTCAAAATAATGATAATCGCCAAGGATTAAAAAGGATAATCCGACCATTCACTTTTATCTAAAAATGTCCTTAATTTACTTTCCTTAAAACAAACAATTAAGATCCATTTTTGCTTAAAAAATCGAATTAATTTTATTCCCAATGATCAATGCCCTTTTTGAAATGCTGCAACTTTTTTATGAAAATTTTAAAATTTATTTGCTTTGAGGATTTAGTAGTCCTAGTTAATCCTTTTTCTTGAAGAATTCTAACGTTTATTTGACAAAGATTAAAAGGGTAACAAGAATTAACTCATTTGTCAAAATAATAATAATTTCCAAGGATTAAAAAGGATAACCAGGACATTCACTTTCATCTCAAAATTATCTTGTATTTGCTTTCCGTAAAACAAACAATTACGATTCATTTTTTTATTTAAAAAACATAATTTTAATCCCAATGATCATTGTCCTTTTATTTTTTATTTTTTGAAATGCTGCAGTTTTGCGAATGGAATTTTTTGCATTTAATGGCATGCATATACTAGTGTTGCAGGCAGTGAAGAAAGAGGAGATTGTTTGCTCGAGAGAGCTCATATGACAGACGGGGTCGGTCGGTGGTGGTTGCTGCCTGCGAAGAGCAGACCTTCGACGTCTCGGGAGCGATTGTTGGGCCGGCTGCAAGAAGGAATGGGTTAACCATTGCCGGGTTGTTGTTTAGAGGAGACTCAAGCAGAGCACACTCACGTGCAGACATATTATGCGCGCGTGTGTGTGTGTGTGTGTGTGCGTGTGTGTGTATGCACGGAGGACGAGAACGTAATTTGTTGAATGGGAGACGACGACGACGACGCTTACACTCTCACTACATCCTCTCTTTTCACTTTCAGCGGCGGTCAGCGACCTCCGTCCGCACCATAACTCTACATACGTACAAGAGAGACTATACCAGTGCGCTTGTGGTTGTGTGTGCCTTTGCTTGCTTTGCTTTGCTTTGCTTTGCTTTGCTTTGCTTTACTTTACTTTACTTTGCCCCCCATCATCAACATCGTCGTCGTCTTCGTGGTCCTTAGTTCAGTCGTCGGCATCGACGACGGCTGAATTTCTTCGAGTCCTTTTTCTAACGCCAGTAGAATTGCACTTGCAAAATTTAACCCAATCAAGGTTGTTTTTGCGTTGACTTATCCGATGTTGGGCAATTCATTTGATTTTTTTAGTTTAATTAGAAAGGCTTAGGTCGGTTTAAGTTAGATTCTTTAAAGGGCTAGGAGTTTTTTTATCATTTGTAAAAAAATTAAATTTTTGGGATGTTTTTTTTTAATAAATGAAAAAAAAATGTATTCACTTTTGTAAAAAAAAAAAATGTAGGAATGATCCTGTATATTAAAAATAAACACATATGTAGTATGATGATTGTACACTCGAAATCGATTTTTCGAAAACAACAACAGGACAATAAAAAGCAGCAACAGCAGCAACAGCAGCAGCAGCAGCAGCAGTGGCAACAAGAGCCGCGGATTGTAAATCACGACCTGTTATTCGTCGCCCCCTTTTTGCGCGCCTGCCGAAAATTATTTAGTCACGGTCTAGACTCGAAAATTTCCAGAATGGCGATGCTTCCTCGCGGTGCACTACATCTCCATATTACATGCGCATATGTGTATGTGTGTGTTTGTGTGTGAGTTGTTGGTCTCGCACGGGAAATTTATGTCTGCCAAAACCTTAAATCCGCAACCGACTGCATCATATGCAGAAATGGTACATTTTACACCTTGCAAAGCTCGCCATAACTAAACCAGCCAATAGCAGTAATAATATCGCGCGTGCATTACCGGTGAAATAACATTGCCAATCTTGCGCTCTCTTTTATCCCTATCTTTCTTTCCTCTGTCTCTTTACACGTTTTTTTTGTATGTATAGAGAGAAGTATTCTATGTCCGTCTTTTGCTTTTCATTGCTTGCCATGTGTGTGTGTACAGTGCCAGTGCACATACAATGTTGCTGCTTGGTGGCTTGCTTGGCTCTCTTCAACACGGCTTTTGCAATAATACATGGATACATGTTTGGCTTGATATCTTTCTGCCTCTTCGTCTCCTTCTATACATAGCACACACGCTATTAAATTCAGTGTGCGCTTATGGTGGCTGTATTTGTACGTAAATCAGTGTTGCGATGATTGATGGGTCTTAACGAGTTTGCGCCTATTTTTGCATCTTCATTCGATTGCCTTTTTCGACTGCTTTGTATGTCGAAAATGTTTGTTGTGTCGCGGTAGGTGTACTGAGGAATTTCGCTTATTTTTATTCTCTTCTCATTCTTATATTGCCAAAAACGCTAAAGGTATTACTTTTTGAACTAATTTTTGGTGTTTAGGTGTTTAGTATTTGGTATTTCACGCACGCAATACCTCTAAATATTTCAGGGACGCTTACTTCACGCATGAAACAGAATTAATTAAAATTTCTTGAATGAATCACTAGATGGCGACCAAGAAAAAAAAATCTTTTGATTATTTTCATCGAAAATTAAAAATTGAAACAATCGCTGGTACTAAGTATAGATTGTCACACCTGAAATAAATATAAATTAACCGTTTATCTTTATTATTAAAAGCAGATAATAATTTCGCAGGAGTTCTTTCGAAAAAGCATTAAAAAGTCGTATAAATAAATACGCGCGGACATTCCGAAAATACATTATGTTAAAACTATTGACATTGGTGGGAATTTACAGCTTTCCGATGAGCGGAATGAACAACACCCTTGCGGCTTGACGAATTTAATGCGATTCATATAGTATTGTAAAATAAAATGTATTCCCGAATACGAAAACGGAAAAACATTGAAAATTATTCAGCGGCGGCAGAATTCGGCGAAATGTAGCGTGTCCCCCTATTTGTTACCTAATTCCGCCCGCGACGCGCAAACAAAACTTATTATTTGCCAGCTTATTAACAGTACAAAGACCTGCCACAAACGAGCGCGCTCTGAAAACATCCCGGTGCGGCAAATTGTATGTTTATTCATGTTTCGATCATTAAATGTTCTTATTCGTATATGTTTTGCATGTGTGTGTGTGTGTGTGTGTGTGTGTGTGTGTGTGTGTGTGTGTGTGTGTGTGTGTATGTGTGCCGGTGCCAATCCGGTTGTGTGTGCGTTATAACATCACCTGTCTGCGTCTGCTGCCACTAACGTAAACGCGTCTGATTGAGAGAATGTTGTTTGCGCGTGCAGAGAGCAACTAACTACGTTTTAGCGGTACTCGCCGTCGTCGTCCACTTCTTGCAGCAGCAGCGGTTGCTGCTGCTGCTGCTGCCGCTGCAGGAGAGCATCTCGCCAGCTCCGCAGAATGCATCTCAAGGTCGCTTACTCGTCAGGTATACTCTATCTATACAGCTGTGTTCGTGCATCTCTTTTGCTCTTGTCGCGGATATATTTTCCATGCATTTGCCCTGGCGTTAATTGCGCCCGCTAATGATAATTACAAAATAATGATAAGTCGCGCATATAACACCGGCCACTTTGCTTCCTCTCTCTCTCTCCCTCCCCACTGATGCGTTTCTAATGTCTTTTATGCCATTTCTGCATAGCAGTTTTATTGTAGAACATACAATAATAATAAATAAATTGAAAAGTGGAAACAAATGAGGAATTAGTGGTAGTGGTGGAAGAAGAAGAAGAAGAAGAAGAAGAAGAGAAAAGTGAAACGCGCGCCGTTTCCCGAACTTTTCACTTTTCCGTTAGATATTTGGGTCGTAACCTCCTTTCAACAGCCGTTAATGCTGCTGTTGCTGCTAAAGTCAGGCGTTGCAATTACCAAGACTTAGCAGCGGATGAAAAGATCTCGCAGGGAAATTCGTTTTTCTTTTTCTTTTCCTTTTTTTTTGTGTTTGTTGAAATTTACGTTGCTATGGTTTCTTTTCTACATGTATGCATGATGTATGTATAGTAACTGTGTATAATGGCCAAGGTCAAGTGTATGTTTATTATTATTATATGGTCCTGATATTATCCAAGGAAACATTACATACTTTGTTGGTGTGTGTGCGTGTGTTCGTGTAGTTGTGTAGTTGTGTGTATGTGTATGTGATAAAAGGCGATTCGGGCCCCCACGTGCCACTGACTGGCTGGCTGGCCACTGATGTGAACGAACTTTTCTGCCGGACCCAGTGGCATTGACATATAATGCGCGACCTTTCGAAGGATACGCGAAATCGTGGCCTTAAATGCGGCCAACTTTTGCGCCATTTTCCATTTGCTTCTTTACCCTCTTCGTTTTACTCGTACGCGGACGCAACTACACTGAATTCAGTGCGTGCTATAACTACTTTAAGTTTTCTCAATTCCTTTTTTTTATTGACATAGTTGCTTTTTTTTTGTTTTGTTAAATATTAGTTTTTCTTGAATAAAAAAAAAACGACTGAATTGATTTATAAAAATTGTATTTTTTTTTTGCATGAATGTTTAATTAATTAAATTTAATGAACGGTATTTTGGGGAAAACTGTGGCAATACTTTGGCGGCGTTTTTAATGACGGATATAGTTAGCAAGTGTAAAATGTGAAAATTTGGCTTTACATCAAATTTGTTGCGAGAGTGTCATTAGCGACATTGACATATTTATTAAAGACGAACGTAGTACATCTGAAGGATGAGTGCTTGAAATTTCGTCCTTAAAATTTTTCTACATCATTTGCGTATTTGTATTTTGTGTTATTCTTTTTCTCTCTGTGTTATTGTAGTTTTTGCGAATTGTAAATTTTGTTTATAACTTTATCCAATGTTCTTGGTTTTTATCAATTTATATTTACATTTTAATTAAGAGCGTAACGAAGTTAAGGTCAAATCTTCGAAACAAGTTTTCCGTTATTTTTCAATTGTATTGGTACATAGATTTTTTAAATTTGTTTATTAGAGAAAAAGTTGTTTTACATGATGAAACGAAACTAAAAATACCAAGGGTTACTAATGTAAAGTTATCAAAACGAAAACTGAATAGATAAAAATGTACGAAACTATAAACTTTCAATTGTTTTATTTATTGCTCGATTTCGGAAAAAAAATACTTCTGCTTTGGAGTATTAATATTGTTTTTTTTTTCAAGTACTGTCTGTTATTATGAATAATAATAATAATAATAAATAATAATATTTTTACAATTTTGGTAAATTATTTTGTGTTTTAAATTTATGAAACGCAGTTAATAAAAAAGAAAAGAGCTCTTTTTAATGCGAAACAATTAGCGATTTTGTTTTGTTGCATTGCAAGTCAATTAAATCAATTAATGCACGCGAAAGACAACAGCTTGACTCATCCTCTGCATGGACATTATATGTTTCCACGTTGTTTTTCGAATTTCATATACTTCTTATACAAACGATATACTTATAAAACTGAAGAAGAGTCATCGTCAGAATATCGGCAGGCGGCATTAAACAACTTGGAAAAGTAGTGGAATTTTTTTCGGGACGGACAAACCGTCGTCGTTGTCGTTGCCGTTGTCGTCGCGTTTTGTGTCGATCGATCGCTTTTTTATTGCTGCTGCCTCCAGCACCGATGTTGGCTGAATTAGTCAGTCTTGCGGTGGGTTCGCACAAGCAAATAAATGGCTAAAGTATATAAATTTGTGTGCACGACCGGTGTTATTATACATAGTATTCAGTATTCACACACACACCAATATGCAAACACTTAAAACATTTATAAATAATAAAATTTTACGATTATTTCGGCAAATAAGTCGTCTGGCCGTTGCAGCGACAGCGATAATACTGCTGACACCTTTCAGCGCCGGCCCAGCTTTTCCAAGATGCTTCATTTTTATTATTATTAACATCATTATTGTTTTATAGTTTTGTTTTATGTAAAATAATAATTACAATATGGCAAAAACGAAGTGGGAAAAAATAGCAAAATCGGTGGTAGGTATTTTTTTTTTTCGTAATACAGGTAAAGTGGAGTTTAATACGTTGTCACCGCTCGTGTTTCGCACTACTGACTTCGTTCACCCAATTAACTCGTTTCTTTCACTAATTAGTGCCTTTTTACTGCACTCTTTAACTGGCACAGGATTCTCTTTCCCATTCGAGTAATATCTACCGTATAACCTGTGCAAGATTCATGTTTCCTCTTTCTCCTCTTTCTTGTTTTCTAAGCGTTCGTTTAGTTGTTTTTCCATTTTGCGTTTGAATTTTCTTCTTGAATAATTTTAGATCGGGTTTAATTTCATATTTCTCTAAAAGTCTAAAAGTTTATTATTAATGCTACTTTTATTTGTAGTTTTTCTTATATTAAAAATAATTATATCGGTTTTTTAAAAACTTAAAATTAATTAAGAAATAGATGGAAGGTCAAAAACTAGGAAATTTTTTATCTTTGGATTTTATCTTGCATTACTTTTCATTTTTTAAGTCTTAAATTTTCGATTAACTTGATAATATTATAGTTTTAATTGTTTAAGTTTCAAATTTCCATAGAAAAGTTATACAATATCAATTTTTTTTTTCATTTTCAATAAAAAATCGAATTGATTTAATTGCGATTTTGTTTCCTTGAAAAGTTAATTATTAATTGAGATGACTAGGATTAAAATCTGTACCAAAATAACTTTAAAATTTTAAACAATAATATCCAATCTGATTGTTTTACTCTATCACCGACATTTTCTTATAATTACAATAGGTAATGAATGATCCATCAAATTTGTTTCCATAAAATCTGCTCATTGTTATGTATAAATTATAAATAAGTTTATTAAATTTATCATCTTCATTTGGTCCACACATTTATTGTTAATGTTGTAACAAAACTAGACGCTAGTAATGACGGCCTTAACTTCGAGTCATGTGGAAATGGAAAATTTGTTTGTGGGCTTTTGATTCTGAATGAAGCCATGGAACTCACAAAATCTTAACAAAATTATTTCTGGGCTATTATAGCTTAAAGGGACGGATATATTTTTATAACTTAAATTACTTCGTGAAGACTGATCATTCCTCCACTTGGCGATCTATAACCCATCATAAGGAAATAAATAAATAATAATAATTTGAGCGCGCAAAACTTTTTTTTTCACAAATTTGGACTTAACCCCCATTGCACTGCCAACAAGTAATTTTTGTTTAATAGTCAATCGTAGAGCTAAAAGTCGCATCTGCTTAATTATTAAATAAATTAATAGTATTAATTTAATACAAATCAATAAAGTCAAAAAAGTTAAAACAACTTTTTGAAACGGTACAATCAACGTTTTGTAAAGTTTAATTGTAGCAAACAAAAAAAGTCTTGAAAATATATTAAAAAAAATCATTAAAACAAACACAATTTAGGTACGGGTCGCTATTGGAAAACAATAGTCTATGACTTTTTATTATGTTAATGGAAACAATATAATAAAAGACTAGCAGCAGTTTATAGTTGTTCACTTAAGCTAGCTAACACAATGAGGAAGGTGCATACACATACCGTGCAGACGTATAGTGTATATGTTGTCCGGAGGCAACAGCAGCAACGACGCTATAACAAACAATCTAATGTAAAATTAGCATTATTCCAACTTAGTTATTATGCATTTATTGTCGCGCACATGATGAATTCTTATTATACGCTCACTTACAATAATAACAACAATATGCATGTATACGCACACGACAATGCGAAAGTACTTTACACACGGGGTCCTTAACCCTCCAGCCATTCGTATAAACACAAACACACACACACGCACACACACAGAGGCATACACATAGCCTTCTGAAGAACAGCACAATATATATATGCAAGTAGTTAGTTTGTAATGCATGGGGCATAGAGGCATATGTGCAAATAAATGCAAGGAAAGCGCGCGAATGCCATTAATAAAAAAGACAGGCAATATAATAAAGCAGCGAATTGCAAAAAGTTTTTTTTTTTCCTCTTTCATTTCATTCTTTTTGTTTGTATGGACTTGTGTTGTGTTGTGTTGTGTTGTGTTGTGTTGTGTTGTGTTGTGTTGTGTTGTGTGTTGGTCGCTCGTTCGTTGAGCGCGAACCTTGCCTGCGTTCGGTGAATTGTAAATGCGTTGGGATAGGTCATGCGAAAAATACGTGTTTGTCATTAAAGTACCCCGAGTAAGTTGCATGTACGTTCGTTCGTAAGTATGTGGAGAGACATCCGTCTCTGTCTTTCCGGTTGCTGCCGCTTTATTATCGTTTGCATAATAAACTCATTTATTATTGTGTGCACCGGGGTATCTTTTTCTTTTGCCTCTTTCTTCTTCCACCGATATGTGATGTGTGTGACGCATACGTACGTACGTACGTACGTTGTACCGATGTCGACGTTCGTTGTTTGCACTAGCAAAATATTTGCAATAGTGTCTGCAAATATTGTAAATCGTGTTCGGAAAAATGTCGCCCGCCGATGTTTTATGCCAATTATTTCGGAGGAAAATATTTGCTCGCAATGAATGCAATCGATTCGTCATTCTTTAAATACATGCGCTTATATGAAGACGGATGTGCATTTTTGGTATTTGTCTTTTTTTTTTTTTTTTTTGAACGGTCTTGTTAAACTTTGTCTGAAAAATTTAATAATAATTTTATATTGTTTCCATTTTAGTGAATTAATGTGCAATTTAATGAATTAATAAATTAAAGAGTAAATTAATCTTCTTATTTAAATTGGCAAATTTGATATTTTGAGCAGATATAATGAGTGTCGGGAAAAGTATGACGAATTGACGAAAAGAACATTGACGTTTCTGCAGCATTTGTTCTAAATTCGTTGATGATGATGGAGAGTCTCGTCTCATAAACAATGATTACAATAATAATCGGTTAAACTGCGGTCTCCGTCAGCCAGCACACTGCGAGCAGCTTTCTGTGTGTCGGCGTGTGAAATTGCTGTTGTGTGGTGTGGTGTGGAAGAGAAGAGCGAGCGCATCGTTGCAAGAAAAGTAAGAAGAATCACGCGGCGTACACTTAACCAACTCAATAGCACAAGCAAGCGCTACGAAGGAGACGACGAGCGGCGCGCGAGAGTATCATCGGTCGGTCCGTTCCTGTTGCGGTCGTGTTTACGACCTTTCTTCTTATTTATGCCTTCTAATAACGACGGCTCGACCCACTGACACCATTTCCTTCGTTCGTTTTCAATAGTGAGCGCGCGAGAGTTTTTCCTCATCGAACTAACGGGCAGGGCGATGCGGAAAAGCCTGTACTGGCAGCAGCAGCAGCAGCAGCAGCAGCAGCAGATTAGATTCGAAGAGAAGATAGATCTCTCCTTGCATACATACTTACACCTATATGCATGCCGCATGCATAAAAAGGTGCTTTCTATCTTGTATATAGTATATATGTGTAAAACAGATAGAAGAAGTGATGAAGAATGGAAAGGCGGCGACCGACGCTCGCTCTCTTCGACGAAAATATTGTGGCATTTTTCGCGCGCGCGAAACTTCTTCCGCTGCCGCTTGCTTCTATAGCTGTTGCTGCTGCTATATTGCAGCACTTCTTCCTCTTCTTCTTGCTCGCTGACCGTTTTCTCTCCCCGTGAAGCAGGAGCAGTCTTGCCACAGAAGTGCACAAGTGTTTTGCACGGGCTTCAACTGAGGACACGAAAATGTGGATGACTGTTGAACGAGAAATTCCGTTTCACATTTCGGTGTTGTTGTTTTATTGAGACTGCAACGAAAACTGCAAAGTGCATTATTCATTGTTATATTTTGCTCGGAGCACACGGCCGACCGATGATTTTCCTTGACATTATGTGCGCGTCCCTCGAGACGAACAACAGGTGCGTAAAATTTCCCATTAAGTGGTGCGTGCGAATCATTCAACCCTGTCGCACTGGACAAACAACTAATTAAGCTCGTTGTTGTAGTTGTTTTTTTCTCTCGCTCTTTTTACGTGCGATACATACCTAAAGTCATATAGCGTGCAACCTTGCAGAATAATCATTATTACTATCACTGTCTCTTTCCTTCCTTTTATTATTATTATTTTTTTCTTAGTTGGAATTAAAAGAAAAAAGTTTTCTTGGCTTAAAAGTATAAATAATATTTTAGTTTTGCTTTAAAACTTAGTATATTGAATCAAAGTCAATTACGTTGATTTTTATAACTAAATTACATTTCCAGTTAATTTTGGAATCTAATTTATTCATTAAAGAAAAATCAATTCAATTCATAAAAATTTAAAGTGGAAAAAAAGAGGAATAAAAGCTGGCATCGACTTGAATGGCATTTAAATGCTTTGAATTGCAAGTCAACCCCAATAAAGTTGCGGATAACAGACAAGACAAGGTCAGCGTCGGTGGTCAGTTACGTCCGCGGGGTCCATTAAGCAATCAACTGCGGAGTCGCGTCCCAAAAATTACCATAACCTAAGTTAACCCGAATCGTGCTCTCGAATTGATCGCGCTCTCGCACCGCTCGAATTATTAATAGATTAAAGTCTGCACTTGTATCGTATATTTTTTCTTCACTTCAAAAAGAACTTTTATTTTACATCTACGAAGAGCTTTTTTTACACGTACATATATGTATAGAATAGTAGGTACTTGAATAGTATTTTATGTTTCTGGGTTTGCTTGCGGTGTGTGTGTGTGTGTGTGTGTGTGTGTGTGCGAAATAGATGCAGAGAATGAACGAACGCCTTCAGTCACTTAAGAGCTAGTCAGAATAATGGATGCCCCTTATTTATGCATTGGATAAGTGCATATAGTACTGCACGCGTCCGCATAATTCGATTATAAATCAACTTTTAAGGATGTGACGTTTCATTATAAAAGCTGCTGCAACTGCAGCAGCGGCAAGCAACGAGCGCCGAGTGTATGTATCTTCGTGGTTGGTGCTTGGTTGGTTGGTTGGTTGGTTGGTTGGTACGAGCGGTGTGTATAGTATGCTGAGTTTTATTTATATCGCGCCGTATACTCACTCACTGCTTGCTGTATGGTGTATGGGATAAAGAGAGGCACGTACGACTGACTATCCCGCGGTTATTACGCTATTACCAATCTACATATTTAAACGTCTAGCATGTTATTATAGAAAGTTTCGAATCCGTCTTTTATATTCATGACTTGCGAGAGGAAAAAATACTGACCGAATGACGACGACGACGACGACGACCACGATAACAACATCGACTACGACGAACGCAACTTGAAATCCTTTGAAACGCCTTCGGAATTTTATCTAAATACGGTTGCCATGGTTACTTATCTGTTGTTGTTGTTGTTGTTGCACTTTGTTACTACGGTAACCGAATTGTTGCGTATTTGGTTTGGGAGCTGGTGCCGGCGAAAGTATGACAGGCGTTAGTAGGTCATCAAATTTACCATGAAAATTGTTCATTTTTGCGGTTGCTTTGGTTACACTAATATTCAATATTCACCTATTTACATTTTTCAATGATTAATTCATCATTTCTTAATTGCTAATATAAAATTAACCATTTTATTGTTTTAAAAATGATGAAAACAAAGAGAATAAAAATTTGAATGTGCATAAGTTGATCACTTTTTTAATCGATGATATTTTTTTTGATAAAATATTGTTTATGATATTTTGTTTCTATATTGTTACTAAATATGTCAATGCGAGTTCACAAATATGTAATTTTTATAAAAATGGTATTTTTGGTTTGACCTCTATAGATAAAAGCTCTCGAAAAGTGAAGAATGGTCGCGACAATGAGCTTTCAGTTGTAAGTTAAGAATTATGGCGGGTGAAAAATTGCAAATAGCATATTTGATTAGACTATGAACTGGTCTTTCATATTATGTATTACAAGACTACATTTGTTAATCTGTTTTAGCGTTATTATCATTAAAAGTTGAAATCCTTAAAATTGAATAGAAAGTCCATGTTCAATACTTACTGTGACTTTTTTTATCGCACTTTTCAAGGTTAAATATTTATTTGAACCATATCTTTTTGGGGTTTATACTAAAAGTGTTTTCTCTAATTAACAAATACGTAATTTTTTTATAAAATTACATTTTTTTATTTTCTTGTACGATTAAAAGTTCCCAATAAGTAAAAAAATATAAACACGGTTGTAATGGTGAGCTTTCAGTTATAACTTAAACACCAATTAAAACAAACAATTAAAATTTACTTATTCTTTTAGAATGTGAAATTCTCTTTCCAAAAATATTCTACTCGATTTAATTTGTTAATAAGTTTTAGCGTAATTAATAATTTAAAAAAAAAAATTATTAAATAGTAATTTATGTTTTCTTTTATAAATTTTATAAAAAATACTTTACAAATATTTTCTTTCAAGTAATTTAATCTTCAAATTCAAAATCTACAAAAGCAGAATTAATGGAATACAAGTTAATTGGTTGCCATAGTAGCCCGTTTCGGTTTCTACAAAAGAGCAGCTTACATAAGTTAATAAAAATGGAATCTTGCGTTACCTAAATCGATTAATATTTATTGAAAATAATTTATAATTTATCGCTCAATACTTTAAATACAAGTAGTTATAATTAAATTAAATATTAAATTAAAAATATGAAGTACAGCAAGCAAATGTTGAATATTTAAATATTAGGAAAATTTCGTTGTCGTGGACAACCAACATACAGAATGTTTGGTTCCTCTGCTAACGGCAGGCACGTCTCGGAAGAAGAACTTACTTACAAAAGGACGAATAATTTTTTTTTTTTTTCTGTTGGTTCCGACGAGCACGTCGCGCACTCCTTTGTGCGTTATGTCTGGTCCGGTTGCGTTCTTGTGTTTTGTTTGTGTGGATGTGAGTGTCCAAAATCTAACCTAGTTTTCAAAACGGCCCGGTTCAACGACCGAATCATTAATGTATATTCCACATTTACATACATGCACTTAACACACACACACACATACACACACACAAATGCACAATTTGATTCCAAAAAAAAAAAGTAAATGCTTTTTCCAAAAATGTTTAATGTCTAAGCGGTTCAAGTATTGTCCGATATCTAATATTCTGTCATACTAATTGTTATCTTTTTTTTGTTTCAGGTGAGCGGTTAAGATATAAATAATATAAATTTCGACTGCACATTAATTTAAAGGTCATCGTAATTGGGGTGAGTGCTGCAAACATTTACCAAATTCAATTAATGCCACAATATTTCCATTACTTTGATATACTATAACGAATATAAATGCGCAATTATTAATTGGGATTATTGTTAATGGCAAGGTGCTGGAAGAGGTTCGCGCGATGTCGCAAGGTGCAATTAATGGCGCGATTACCGAGATCGCGATCGCTGTCGTTGATCAATTGCAAAAGCACTTCTTGTATCTTTCTACTTACATTTACACAGATTCAGCGTGTTTATGTGTACAATATAGTATCCAGGGTGTCCCAGCGAAAAGTATCCACCAGAAATAACAAGAAAATTGCTCATTTTAAGAAAAATCCCTGAGACACGTCAATTTTTGTTATTAGGGGGACATCTTTTGGAATATTTCGTTATGGCGTAACAGTCATCCCCTGCCCCCCACGGCCCCCGACTTAAAAATCTTAAATGGCATGAGGGGTCGAGTGACCCCTCATTTCAAAGAGAATATTTTTTTCAATATTTTAGTGAAAACCGCATTTATATCGATTCAATAGTTTTGTTGTAATTAATTAATCAAATTGATGCAAATTCCATTTCTCCTTGTTTTCAGACTACAATAATAACTTCGTAACCATGGAAACTTTAAAACCTTAAGTGGAAAAAGGCAATTTGCATCAATTTCATTAATTAATTACAACAAAACTATTGAATCGATTTAAATGCGGTTTTCACTAAAATATTGAAAAAAATTCTCTTTAAAATGAGGGATTACTCGACCCCCATGCCATTTAAGATTTTTAAGTCAGAGGCCGTGGGGGGCAGGGGATGACTGTTACACTTTAACGAAATATTCCAAAAGAGCCGGGCCCGTGGCTCAGTGGTCCGAACTCTCGGTTACTAAACCGAACGTCATGGGTTCGATCCCCACGGCCGGCAAGATATGGGTAGTGGTGTTTGGGTAGGCATCCCCATCACC
>JASKGO010007955.1:0-15276 GCA_030556065.1 Holobus sp. GC000080 | reverse complement strand
GGTCTGGTCTGGTCTGGTCTAGTCTGGCCGACTGTTGTCGTTGTACGGCATGCGTGCGTTCTTTTCGAGTGGTACGAACACAGTACACTCTCCGGCTGGCTATACGGAAGGTACTGGCGCAAGGTCATGGTTAAGTCGTTATCAGTTTAACGGCTCCGCCTCCCGCTAAATCGGAATCGCTGATCGTTCGTTCCGTGTGCTACTGCTGCTGCTGCTAGTCATTGCACCGGCAGCAGCACGTGGATTGATACTCTTGATACTGGTTTGCCAAAAATGCGCCCTAGACGCGTCGCGTTTAATATTTCACTGCGGCGGCGGATTCTACCTGAATGTAGGTAGAGTTGGTGGTAAGTCAGGTCAAGTAGGCCCCCGAATCTGGAATATCGGGGAACCCAAATTGTGGAAATGCAGCTATCGTTGGGTCCAGGTGAGCCCAGTTGAGGCGTTGATAGTTGTAAAGCTGGTCGGAGGAGTATTTGATGTACCCATCACTTGATTTTTTTTCATCGCAACCAAATATTTTTATAATACAGGGTGTCCCATTTTGGGTTATACCTATTGTATGGTTGCTTTGCTAAAGAGTCAGTTAATTATTTTCCTTTAAATTGCATTTTCAATCAAGTTTAAAAGTTATCCCGAAAAAATAAAAATGTTTTTTGTATGAACAAAATAAGAAACCTTAGAATGAAAGTGTGAATTCTTTCAAATGGATATTTAATATTTTTTTAATTGAATCTAATTAATTCACTTTCATTAACAGTTGCTTGATATTTAAGATAAGAAATAATGGATATAATTATTGGTATCAAGTAGCTTATTTCTTCATTCATAAGAAATAAATAAATTTTACAATTTATCATTGATTCACCACAATTAGGAAATTAAATTTGCTTTTAAAAATGATATAATAGGTACACAAAGAAATAGGCAATTAATTTTTTTCCTTGAGAAAATGAGAAATTGCGATTGTGTCAAAATTACACTTTCTTATTGCGACAAGAGAAATTGACTTTATTCGGTTAGTTAGTTTGAATTTAAAATCTAAACCGAGAGATAGAATAACTCTGTGTGTCGCTTTGTTCGCATTTAATTAGATATAGTATAGATAGGCTTTTGCTCTCTTGTCTTGTACACTTTCTTTTTGGTCTTTTCCGTTAATTCCCTCGGCTATAATCGAATTGTGTGCCGCTGCGTGTTTCACCGCAATAACCTTAATGACGCAATTTATGAAATCCAAAAATTACTTCAGACGTAGTATAGTAATTGGAGCAGAAGGGGTTCTAATTAAAAATTATGTCTTTTGTTAATATTTCTAAAAAAAAAAAAACAACAAATGAAAATATTTCGCGCCCAATGCACTAAAAGTATATTTATTACATTTGGAGGAAGCGCGAAACTTTACGTTGCCCTTTCGCACCTCCAATTCGCTCCATTTTAAAACGCGTTGTACTGTAAATGTTGTTGGTGCACTTTATTTGTGGGTGTTGTGTGTAAAAAAATGGCGCTTTTTCGGTCGCGGATTTTATTGATTTGTATGCAAACACACGCAGTAATCATAACAATGGCGTCCACCCGATGCCTTCGCGGATAACTTTTTTTGTTTTGTTTTGTTTTGTAATTGAATGGTTTCTTTCTTTTTTTTTTTCTTTCTGTTTTGTATATGTTTTGTTTAATTTCCATTTTTCCATTTATCGCAATTGCGTTCGTTTTCGTTTTAAAATGGCTATAATATTTGAAATTCAGCCCCGATGCAGTTTATGATTTCCCGTATAATCACGCCATTATTGTTGCTACAATGGGACACGCCTTGCTTTATCCTTCCTTACGCTTACAGTATTACATGTTGCGTTTTTTATTGCTTCGCTTTAAATTTCTTGCTTATTGTGCGCGCTTTTATTAAAGTATTTCATAAATGTTATAATCAGTTTGGTTCGCATGTACTCGTATACTATAAATCCAATGCTCGTATGGAACCAATCGATTATTGTCGATGAGGTCTTAATGAGTAGTGTTATATGCTTTGAATATACATGCTATTACACTTACAATGAAATACAAGTATCGATTTTTAAAGATTAACAGATAATTTCATGATAAAAAATGATATAAAATGGTCTATTTGATATTTATTTTGTTTTGCAACAATATCAGTTCTAATTTTGGATTTAATTTTGCATAAATTCATAGATTTTATACATTCCTAATGACGGTATTGTTTCTTTGATTTAGTTCGTTTTTTGTGGTTCAAATTTAATATACGACTGGTGTAATTATCCGCTTCTGTTTGGAACTTAATTTAAGCAAGCATTTATTTTGTTTCTGCACATGGATAAAGAAACAGTTTTAATGCAAATGAAAAATTCCTTTGTAACTTGCAACAAATTTATAATTATTTTTAATAATTTTGTCACATAATGCTATCTATTTTTTTATTCTGTAGTCATTTATATTTTAGAAAATTGAAAAAATCCGGTTTTAACTTTTTTTTTAAGTAAATGCGCACATAAAATTCATTAAATGTAAGTGCTGAAATGCAGCAAAAGTGCATTTCTGTGTGCAAACTCGTTGGTGTCATCTTCAACTTCAACCGTCGTATTGTATGTACGCGTACTTGTCCCAAGTCGCGCAATTTGAGGGTGGGGAGTTACGGGAATGAAGACCGTGACCTAGTCCAATAAATGCGGTATCGTGGCACTTGCGGCGGTCCGCTTAGTTTGCTGACGCCGGGGGTGGCGTGGACTAGCCAGCTAGGCGGTGCAGACGTCAACTACTACATCGACCGCATACTTTTTTCTTTCGAGCGGGATCGATTAAGGAACAAACAATACTTGCGCATTTACTAAATACATTTTTCTTGGCCCAGTTTCTTTTTTTTTTTTTGCTCTCTTAATAATATTTTTTAATTAAATTATTTTTGTTTTATTTTGCTCTTTTAATAATTTTTAATTAAATTTAAAAATGTCAGATGAAAAACTTGTGTATCGCGCAACGTATGACTTGGCAGTTAGCGGGGAAATTCTTTATAAATAAATAAGCGTGAAATCATTGCGATTGCATTCTTTAGGAAGTCATTGCTTCCATAATAAGAGAAGCTATAATCACAGCATTGTGCATGAACCTCGAGCAGCTTTTCTTTTCTCCCGCAACTCGGTCGCTGAACTTTTATTATTACTTTATACTACAACTGCACTACTCGTACACGAGTGCTGTGTGATTCGTTTTGTATTGTGTGGGATCATTCGACGCAAGTCGTGGTGTTGTTGGTTTGTTAAGTTGGTTTGTCAGTGTGTTGGTTGGCGCACACATAAAAAGAGAATCGTGTGCAATCGCCGTTGCATGACTGACTGAACATTTTTGGTCGGAATTGCGCTGGTCGCCGCCGTCGACGAAATGTTGTTGCGAACTTCTCGAATGTCGGTGCACTCTGCACATTTTGCACACTACCTCTACCACCTGGGGCTTCTTTCGAGAAACTCGATATTCTGCCTTACGCTTTCTGCGTCGACTCTTAATTATTATGTCTTCTTCTCGAATGCAAATGTTTAATGTTTATATTTCAAATTTAATTTTTATAATTCGGAACTTAAAAAAGTAATAATTTCACTAAATCTTAAATTTGTAAGGTGCATTTTTAAGAAAGAAATAAAAGAAACTGCCATACAAATTACGTTGTACTCGTATGAAGACAACACTTATATTTCATTTTATTTTTCTATTATGAAGTATTTTAACATGTTAATTTTCAAAATTAATAATATATTTTCATTGTTTTTTGTCAGTTTTTCGGAGTTTTGTTTTTGTTTTTTTTTTCACTAGATTTTCGGTGGTAGAATTCAGTAGTGACCGGCGCCTTCGCCATCTAGCAAATAGGTTTTTCTAAAAAAAACTAAAAACTATTCAGTTCAGTTAGTCACCTTCCTTATAAATTATGAGTAATGGACTACAGTAAAGTGAAAAATTTTGGAAAAAAATTACTATTTATAGATGATTTGTAGCCTATCTACCAACTTAATTAACAAAAATTATAATTTAATTATGAAGCAAACATGTAGTAAATTCTAAGATAATATTTTTCAATAACTAATTTTATTTGTGACGAAAAAAACTAATTGGTAATTTCTGATAAAATTACAGGTGAACTCGAGGAATTCTTGGTCGGACTTATTCCAATCGTTGAACATCCCGGAGAATTGCGTGAACGCCAGTATTGCCTTGAAACAGATTTACCTACGGTAAGTGCTAACTGAATCATTGCCGCCCCCGCCAATTTTTGAAAGCAGTTCAACCGCCACACCGTATCGTACCTACCCTACCCCGGCTGCTTGCTTGTGTTCGTTCGCATAAAGGGACGAGACTTGCTTGCTTTGCCGTTCGGATGTAGACTGAGCCATTCTCCGGAGTTTTACTCGCGCGGGCCAACCGACCGCCGCCTGCCTGCCTGCCTTGCCCGCTCGCTGCTTATCTATCAGAGATGCCTAATCGCGTATATGTGTGGTGTGCGTGTTGGAAGAACTGTTCCTCTCTCTCACTCTCGCACTCTCTACGGATGTGGCCCGGTGTGTGTGTGTGTGTGTGCGTGCATGTGTTAGCAAGCAGCAGCGAGTAGGTACGGCGACGGTCGCCGTCTCTCTGAAAGTCTGAAATGAATGAAAGATTATCTACTACATGCAGCACTACGCCTAGAACAGTAGCGGCCGTGAGTGAGTGCGCGCGGGGGGAAAACATGCCCGCCATGTACCGCCATTCACTAATAACAGCGGGCGCCAAACGACGACGACGCTCACGTGGTGCGTCCGATCACGTGGAGCCGGTGGTGGTGGCGACTGTTTTTCACCTATAAACTTAACGTGTGCTTGCTTGCTTGCTGCTGTTTTGCGTGGGCCTCCGGGCTCCGGCTCTTCTCTCTCTCTCTCTCTCTCTCTCTCTCTCTCTGTCTCTCTTCCTATGCTGTGTAGTGTACGATGTGCGGAAGTGTGTGCGTGAATGCATGGGCACGTAGTTGTAGGTCAGTGTCGCGACCCACTCGTCGCCGACGCTACCAACTACAACTGCAGTACTGCACATAGTAGTAGTTCGTGGTTTTAATCGGAAGTGCCACTTGTCTGTCTGTCGCAGGTACCTCGACCGCTGGGAGAAGGTGCACTACCTGGGCGAGGAAGCGGACCGCGGCAGCGATGACGACGAAGAGTCCCGGCATAAGCGGTGGTCCGCTAGGGCACTTCATTCGGTACCGCTTAGTTACAATTACCATCAGCATAATATAGCCGGTAAGTGTTTTTTTTTTTTTTAATTATTTTATGTTATACTATTTACTGAAGACGAAGATTTTGAAATCGTTTAAAATTAAAATGTGTGTTTCATGCCTTGGTGAGGTGGTGAACACTTTTGAGATAAGGGTATAGTTTTTAAATGGTTTTTATTTAAACAAATCGGTTTAGATTTCAATATTTTAAGGGATGACATTTTTATTGTCCCTTTTGCATTAAAAATTTGATGAAATTAGAAAAAAAAAAGATTTTAATTTGGTTGCCACTAATCTATATTTTTTAGTCATTGAAATAAGAGAAATTGTTTTTTCTGCTTTTCATTTAAAAATTTTCATTTGCAAAAACTGAAACAATGTTTTTGTTTTTGTACATTGCTTTGAAATATTATAAGCTTATATTTTAATTCAGAAAAAGTGCATATTTTTGGATGTTTTGGACGAATTCTGTATTTATAATTCCTATTCTTTATGTTACTTTATAAGAGATTGGCTTTTTACTTCTTATATTGCAAATTTTTAAACTATTGGTTTAAATTAAAGCAGAAACAATTTGATTAAAATTAATATTTAATTTTCTTGTGTTTTGACAATTGTTTTCTTGAACTTAGAAGCATTGTGGTATTCTGCGAAATGTTGTTGAATTGTAATCATTGGTAGTTTATAAGAAGCATTATCAGTAATTATGTATTGAGGCAATAATAGAACCATTAACTGCCATTAGCAATCAATACAAAACTCAATGTTGCGCTTTTAAGTTGTACTGAGTGCAAACACTGCAAACAGCGTAGTAAATACTGAAATATATCGTTGATTCTGCTCAGTTTACTCGGAATCCATTTTGAATGGGCGCACTTAATCTAAAAATATAAGTTGGCGGAAAATTAAGGAAGAAAAATGTTTATTTGCGTTATAGCCAACACAGGGGAACATTGAAGAGTTGCTGCCGCGCATGAGTTTGTCCTACTTTGGCTGCTGGGCATATTCGCTTACTTCCACTCGCGTTCTGCTAATGAATTTGTCGGTTGGAACAGTGACTTTACTTTGCATATCTAATGTTGCCGCTTTTAATACCGATGTATTGATGATGCAACAACATCAGCAGTCGATTCATGGTGAGGGTGGTTTTCGGGATATATGTATGCTCGCCTGTTTATGATCCTTCTCTCTTTGCTTTGCTCACGCAGAGATGCAGAGACCTTTGAACAGCCAGCAGCGTATGTTATTTCGCTGCTGCGAGACAGCGCACTAAACTAGCCAGCTATTGATTACGCGCCGCACGCGTCGATTACATTTGTCACCGTCGCGACGCTGACTTGCACACTTGGTTTACAGATTTAATAATAATAATAATAATAATCATCATCATCATCAAAATCATCGATGCCATCGCCGTCGTCGGTTGTTATTATAATTGCGCTAAATTGGAAAAGCTTTGCCGCATTCAATTCATGATTTATAATTTAAATTACTGTATTATTATTTGTTTTTGAATTTTCATGTTCGGATTATTCATTACTGTAGGAAATAATTAATGCTAAATTTGACAAGTTTGTTACAAATTATATAAAATAGCAATCTAAAACTCAAAAATGAAGATTTTTTTATAGTATTTATTATTAGTATGATTGTATTAGTTTTGTGATGTCTGATCTATACCTTGCTAAGCAAGTTTTTGAAGTTGCTAAATAAATTAATTTTGGTTTTGTAGATTCCGCGAGGGAGTACAACCATCTCTCAACGGAACTGTACAAACCGTCAGATTATGACCGTCTCGGTTTGTCGTTGCTATCGCCGTTGCCGAACGAGCAAGATTTTGCCATAAATGTCTGCACGCTGCTCTCTAACGACGGAAAACACACTTTGAAGTTGGAAAAGCATCCGCCCTTGGTGGATTACTTGCTTGCCCACGCTGGCGTCTTCGATCACGGTATGCAATTTTCACATCTCCCGATAAACGGTTCTTTGAACCATCGGTCTCCTCGCACTACTTTTTACTAATGTCCCCCGCTTTCGTTTTGCAGGCTCTCTGAGAAGCGTGATGTCCGATTGCTATGGCAACATTAGGAAGCAGAACATCAATAACTTCTGGAAGGAATCTTTGGAAAGCGAGGAATTTCTGGATCTCACCAACGAAAGTTTATTTATTACCATTAAGAAGAAGAAGAAGCCGGCGGTTAAGAAGGAAGAGTCATCTTCATCGACGGACGGCGAGACCGCAATCGATGGAGTCTGTGCTCTTCCAACAACCACCACCGATGGCAGTCCGTCGTCTAAAGCAGACAACAACACCAAAGACAACAGCATTGCAATGATTTGCGAAAACGTTGTGGACGGGAGCGACTCCGACAGCGACATCGAATTGTTCGCCAGTGACGATTGTGTTATAAACAATATGCCGAAGGGACGTGGTTTTAAGTTAAAGTACAAGGCGAACGCGAGTGATAGGGAACTGTTTAATTTGGGACGGAATGTGGGAACGCGCGACTACATGGGTCAGCGGGTCCTACAGGTGGCCACGATTTTGCGCAACCTGAGCTTCTTCGAGGAGAACCTACCGGTGCTGGTGCGCAATCAGACGTTTGTGCGGTTTACGTTGTTGTGCTCGTGCTCGAAGTGGAATCAACTGATGAATCTGGGAATGGAGATGCTCGGCAACTTATCCAGCGAGTTTCTCGTCAAAGACATTGTCAACGATAAGATCGCCGACAAGTTGATAAAGATCGTCATAAACGGTCTTCATACAGAGGACCGCAATTGGTGTATTACCGCTCTAGAAGTATTAAATAAGTTGAGCCAAAATGAGGCCAATGAGGACGCTCTGTTGCGCTACCTGGAATCAAACGTGTACGAACGTGTGTGCTCCTTCCTGACAATTCACGACGTTATGCTTTTAATCTACACTCTGGAGTGTCTGTACTCTCTGTCGTCGCTGGGCGAGAGGGCCTGTAATTATATCGTGAATATTTACGGTGTCATCGACACGCTGGTGTCGCTGGTCACAGTTGAGGGTAAGAGTTATGGACCGAAGGCGTGTATCGGTATGAAGTTGGTGGAGACAGTGAGCGGTGGCAGTGCGACGCACAGTTCGCAAAGCAGCAGCAGCAGTAAGAATGCGGCCAGTAGCGCGGACAGCACTGCCAATACGGCTACGACGTCATTCGTGAGCGCCGTCCCCACAGTGACATCGATTGCCACACCGAGTGCACCCAGTGCAACGCCCGTGTTATCGAGTGGGACTACGACCACATTAAAAACAGTTGTGCCGACCACTCCCCAAAGGCAAGTCCAAATTGCGCCCCAACGATTAATCACAATATCTGCCGCGCCAGCCAGTATTGGTAAGTATTAATCTTTTTCACAGTAACCATTTCTAATTTTTCTTTTCTTTTTTACAAAAGCCACATCGTCGTCCACATCACATGTAACTCAGACCATTGCGTCGCAGCAGTTGCAGCAGAAACATGCACACCAGCAGGCAATTCAAGAGAACGAGCAATTCGCTCTGGCTTGGCTGAAGGCCACTTTCGAGCCTTTTCCCAATGGCAAAGTCGAGCACCAGGAACTGTACAAGCAGTACATAAATGCTTGCGCGAAAATTGGTCGATTGGGCGTAATTGCTCCGTTGCATTTTCCTAGAATCGTTAGGTTTGTATTACTGCTTTGGCTCGTTTCCTCTTGTTCTTGTATAAACAATGTGAACGATGTGATTCGTTTGATTGTGCAGATCCGTTTTTGGTGGAAGTGTGGGGCCGAATCCGGAGAAAACGTCGAATCCTTCGGAGGCGCAGTACTACGACGGCATAAAGGTGCGACCACAACCGTTGGTTATAAATGTTCAGTCTGCTACAGCAACCACCCAAGCAAATCCTGTCTGTAGTCCTCTAAAAGGGATTCGTCGGAAGGGTCCGGCCAATTCCAATTCCACAATCACGACCAATCTAGAGTCGGGTGGCGGCGGCGGCGGCGGACAATCGGGCGACTTTACTGTGATCGGTACCGATACCCCGCCAGCTTCACCCGCATCCCCAATTCTCAAAGCACAACTCAGTGCCCCTCCTAAACCCCGCGAGGCCACAGCGGCCCAAAATAAAGCAGATGTAACGAAAAGTCAGGTAATTTTGTTAATAAGTTCACTAAAAGTTACTGCATTACTTCTTTCTAGAACACCCCTTTCTATCATTTATTATTTCTGTAATTTGTTGTTACCTCATCTTTTAATTTCTTCCGCATATTTTTTTTTACAGTCTGCTTATATTTGCTCATTACTCCATGAATCCTTTGCCATTATTTACCTATTGTCGTTGCCCATTGTATCGGTGATATGCAATTTAATTATGATCGTAGTTAATTTATTTCTGGAGCGTTTATTTAGATTTGGTTTGTTTTATTTAGATCAGGGTGTTGGGTGTTGGATGCAAAATTCAGCATTGTCACAGAACCTTTCAGGGTTCGATATCGATAATTCTAATTGTAATTGTATGTTATCTGTGAAGGTGATGGCCCATCCTCATCTAAGCCAGGCTCTGCTGGGGAGCGGCTGTGCAAATGTCGCAACTACCACCGGTGGCAAAGAACAACAAGGTCAAAGTAACACTTCTCTCATCAAGAGCTTATTGGCGACAAAGGTAAACGATTGCATGACCCCAGTCAGCATGAGGATAGACTGCCAATCAGTAGCTCAGGTAACATACTAACAAATACTAATTTGCAAGTAAAGTGTGTTTAAATAAGTCGATTTATTTTATTTTTTTTCACTCAGTTTTATTTTTGTATTTTTATGCATGGTTGTTTAGACTTGTTAAAATATCATATGAACAGTAAGACGAGTAAATAATTACCTGACCTTTCTAATTAATTATTGACAACAAACAATATTTTCCGAATTTTAATAGAAAGCCAGTATTTTTCACTGATTTATTTGGATTTTCTTAAAGGTGGCAGCCAGGCAGCAGCAACAGCGACTATTGGCTCAGCAAAATCAGCAACAGAATCAGCATTCGGCCGAATCAAAGACGGTGATTAGAGTGGAAAGTCCGAAAACGATTAGAATTAACGGGGCTCGCCAGTTGTTCTCTGAAAACGAAGTGGCAGATCCGGCAATTTCATCGACAACGCAGTGCGTCAACACGCGACGCGAGCCACCGCAACCGCCACCCCCGCTCGCTCCACTGAGCAACAGTAAAAACAACAAGGTTAAGATCGAGAACGAAGATAGCGATTCGACCGGAAACAATTCGGTTGCGTCCAGCACCGGTTTGGGCAATGTCGGGATCGGTGGTATATCCTCCACCGAGGACGGTGATAATTCGCTAACCAGTTTCGAAGGCCTGTTGAATGGTATACCAAGTTTAGAGAACCCGATGGCTGTTAACGACGACAGTAATTCCAAAGATTCGATTAAGAATAATGCGGCGAATAATGCAAAGAGACCACTGAAGTTGGCCGATCTGCTAGAGCGGAAAGTCAACAAGGACGTGCCTATCTTGAACGGCGTTGTAGGCAAAGAGTTACGTATCGGTGATAGGGGTCTAGAATTGGTGGAGAATCATATCGATAAAGTATTAAGTACCGACGCCAATGAGAACAATAAGGTCAGTAATTCAGGCCCGAACGATACGGAGGATAAAGGAAACTCGTTAAAGCGCCCGGCAAATAACGATATTGTCGAATCGGAACCTAAGAAACCTCATATTGCGACGGGAACTGTTAACGGCAGTGCTTCAGTTGATTCACCAGCACCTCCGTCCGTTTCCAGTTCCAACGGTGAAGATGCCCAGGCCACCGCTTCCACGGCAGCTGCAAAACTGTTCGCCGATTTGGCTGCCGACATTTTGGAGGACGAAGAAGATGAAGTAATGCAAGAGCCACCAGCAACAGTAACGACCCAATCTTCGACGGTTCCCGAGAGTCCCCAAACAATCGCATCGGTTATAACAACAACTGCTGCACCTACTGCTGTCAGTACTCCCGCGACTGTGGTCCAGCAAGCACCCGTTCAACAGGTAAATTTTGTTTTCCATTCAATTTATTTAAGTAAATTGATGTTTCTAAAATAATAGGTGTTTGTTGACGGCAATCAACAGATGTTAATACCGGCACAACCTCGCCAGATAATCGTCTCGCAGGCGGGCTCTAATCAAATGGTCATACCTGCGGGCACGCAGCTCAAAACGCAAACGGGACAAACGGTAATCGTACAGAATGCCGGACAAGCGAGGGCACCAGTCGTTGGTTCGAGCATGGGTTCGATTTTGCTGTCGCAGGGTCTCCAGGGACAGATGCAGTTGGTTCCCAGCGGACAGCCAGGCCAATTTGTGTTGCAAACCAGTGGCGCTCAGGGATACGTGGTGGCGCAACCGCAGACCGCGATGGTTCACGGCCAACAGCAAACGGTTCTAGTGGCTCAGACGGCACAACAGCAAGGCACGGGGACGAAAACGATCATCATATTGCAACAGAATACAAATACGGCCACGCATCACCAAAAGGTGGTGGTCACGCCTCAGGGGCAACAGATGGTGGTAACGCAAGTGCAGCGTCCCATTTTGCAACAGTCGAACGTGAGCAATATAAGCGCCTCGACGACCCCGGTAGTTACCAATGCCGTCGTTAAGGTGGCTACCTCAAGTGCGTCCGTCTCGCAGCAGAGTGCTGCCATGAATGGAACGGGTGTGCAAGAAAAGAAGCCGGAAGAAAAGATTGTTGTAAAAGTGAAGCCGAAAATTGTTAGGGATTTAACTACGCCGTTTGTCTGCGAATGGGGAGATTGTCAAATGTGAGAATTGAAAATTGGTTTGGCTGTTTTCAAGAACCACTAATATTTTGTTAAATTGTTGCAGTGATACGAAATTCAAATCGGCGAATCAAGTTTATATGCATGTCTGTGCCACACACGTACCGTCAACTGATGAGGAACTTTTATGTCAATGGGACCGGTGCGATAATATGAAGCGCAAACGGTTCTCATTGATGACACATATCAATGACAAACACTGTAATACAGAGGTACTGAAATTCGATTACTGCCCCCTTTTGAATTGCCGAAATTTATTGATTTTTCTTTTTTCCTGCAGACGATGAAGGCGAGTCTTATCAAGCGCAAGCAAATACAGCAAACGGGGAAAACTGATCCGCCGGCGCCGCCTCCACCTACCCATCATCCGGGCTACGCTCCCGATGCCGCTCTTCACGCCATAAAACGCCACGCTCTCGAATTCGTCAACCCTAAAGAATTACAAGTAAGTTCGTTTAATTTATTTTCTAATTAAAGTAATTTTATTTGTGCCACGCGAATTATACTAACTTACTTCCTGTCTGTTGGTGTTCTCGTCCGTAAACTACTTATATTGCGCATTCATTATTACAATGTGTTGTTGTTCTTTGCACAGAGGACATCTGTTATTAAGCAGGGCATCGCTAACGTGCCTGTTCCTGCATCCAGAACAGGGGTAACTACCTCTGATCAGGTGAGATTTTGCTTACAAGCGTGTGTTAGTAGGCCCCTTTGTTCGTTGATGTCTTCTAATTTGTGTTTATCTAGCTATTTTTATATCGTTTATTGTTTTGTATTCGTCATCAGTATTTAAAAAAAAAATGTGTATTTAAATTGTTATTTGTTATTCTATAATTTTCCGGATTTCTGGAAGTTATTTTTTTGTAATATTCTGTATTACTTATGAAGTGGCATGATTTAGTTAATTTAATATGGAGAAAAAAAATATTTTTTTGTGTGATACTAATTATTTATTTTTTAATTCTAGGATGACAATGAAGGACCAGTCACGAAAAGTATTAGACTTACGGCATCTCTTATATTAAGAAATCTCGTAATTTATAGCAAAAGCTGTAGAAGGTGCGTATGAAATTTGTTGAGAATTGTCGTGGAGTACATAGAATTTTGTATTTCAGGTACTTAAAACCGTATGAGCCACATTTGGCCAATGTAGCCTTGAGTAATGTGGAATCGTCTCGAACCATAGCGCAAGTATTGTACGATATGAACGACGGATCGTCGAGTCACAGGTGACCGAAACGTCACCATTGACCTCTACTATAAATCAGCTAAACGCAATGTAAATTGAAGAGCATCCCCAGTGATGTTGAATTGACTGTGTATAAAGAAATTAATAATATATTAAGGAAACTTAAGTGGAAAGTGTACAAAAGGAAAGCAAAATACTAGGTAAGAGAAAGCCTAATTGTTATTTTTATATAATTTACATTAGTGTAAAGAGCTTGGACAAATGAAAAATCATAATGTGTTTGTTGTAAAATGGCTAAAAAACACTATTGATGCTGGTTTCAGTTGTTAGTTGAACTATTTAATTTAATACTACTACTACTACTACTACGATTACTAATGTCCCTTAAAGTGAATAAATATAATGGATTTTTAATAATTTTCATCGTCGTGCAATGCCTTTTTTCTTTCGTTTGTTGATAGAAATAGAAATGAATACACACGGCCAGAGTTAACAATCAGTTAGTTTGTTTTCCATCATCTCTCTTTCTCTCTCCCTAAATATTACTTTAAAATTGATTGATTGAAAGAATAAAACAGTTTATCCAAATTGATTGTGATAACGATGAAGATGAATTTTAAGTTTATAAAATGACACAGTATTATATCCTAAATAAGCTAATCTCTCAACTTGAATAGAATATAAGAATTGTCCTCGAAATATCTGTTAAATTATTATGACAAGTAACTTGAATTGAATTGGACGAATTAAAAAACAAAAAGAATCACTTAATAATATTTATTATAAATAATGAATATTTGTTTTGTAAGAAAGGAAACTGAAGATGCTGCATTTATTATGATAGATGTAACAGACACAAGTATGTTTTTTCTTTTTCAATTTTTAAATAAAATGTTAATCACTTAGGTTTGCACTTTTTGTATTAAGTTAATTACCCCTTTTAATATTATTATTATTATTATTAAATGCTTTTGTTGACAGTTATGGTTTTAGATTTTGTCTTACTTCTGGTTCAGAAGTGTTGATTTTAGTAAAAAAAAATAATATAAAGAAAGAGTTAAGTTTGCATTAAAAACAAGTCTTCGAATAATTGCACTTTACGGATATTGTGGCCAAATTTTAGGGGCGAATACAGAAAGTTATGTGAAACTATTCTTTTTCATTGTTTTCCTTATTCAAATTTTTTATAGCTTCCATAGGTGCCCTTTTAGCCTATTTTTTGCCTTTCCCCACTTTTCCTACTGTTTATTTTTAAGCTGTTTCGAAAATCGACTTTTTAACGGATGGGATAAGGTAGGTTTTATTATTATCAATTTTATTTAGTATTGTCTTAAAAAATATTACATTTTTTTGTAGAATATTAGGTAGTTGAGTGTCTTTGTCAATTGGGCGTTTTAAAATGTATATCAAAAATTACTAACTTTTAATACCTGGAGAGCTTCTTAAGTACTATCTACTTTTTCTTATATTCAGTGATTTTGTTGATCATTATTAAAATAAAAGAAGTGTTTTTTAATAATTTAATAAAAAAATATTTTAACTAGTAATTTGGTTGCGCTGATGAATGCTTATTAATTAATTATTAATGTACCTAATTATTATTAAAATACCTAATTAGGTCCGATTCCATGACAGAAGCCCAACGGACAGAAGCGCACAAGACGAATGCGCAAAACCAAAAGCGCAAATGGACAAATGCGCACTTGGACATAAGCGCACAGGAACAAAAGCGCACATATTTATGAATTATCAAATTATGCTAAATATACCAAAATTTATTTTTGCGTATTTCTACAAAGCCGGGTCATTTAATTTAGTAATTGCGGTTAGAGAAATATATAAATAAAAAAATAAAAATAATACAATGAATATATATACAGGGTGTTTCATGAGAGCGGGAGGGCATCGATATATGGAGAACCATAAAAGCGAACTTAATTTTTTCTTTTTCATTCTTAATTTTAGCAAATGCTCCATTCTTGGAAAATATTTTCCACTTTATGTTATTTCCGGTTATACCGGAAGTTG
>JASKGO010007953.1:0-16595 GCA_030556065.1 Holobus sp. GC000080 | reverse complement strand
TAACAAAGTAACACGCCTGATACGGAAAGTCCGATTCTCTTGCATAAGTAGCCAGGGTGAAGCAGAAAATAGTAGTAAATCAGAGTAAAATATTCGTCCTTGCTAATTCAAGCAACACCACTTTTAATGTTCTTACTGTGATTGTTTTTTGGCGAAAATTCAGCCCTTTGCCTGCGTGCTGTTTTAAATATTTACATTTTGTTTTGATGTGCAACTGCTATGTATAAATGTGTTGCGTGTGCTTTACATATTAAAGCTAGGCAAACATGGAAAAAGGCCGCAGGAAAGAGTGCGGCGGATAATAAATACACCCCAGGTATATAGACTATGTACGTGGTGCACAACATTAATCCCTAGATTGAAAACTGTTCGTTCGATGAATTACGACAGATTCGACCACAAACTATAATATACCGATAGGGTATCGCATATCATATACTGATACACGCGGAGTGGACCGACACGAAAAAGTGCAATAAATGCGAAAATACTTCATTAATTTTCCACTTTTTTGTTGTTTTATTATTATAGTTTTCACTGCTGGTGTGGTGGTTATCAATGGTTATCCATTTTAATGACAAAAACTTTATTGTTTTAAAATTATTTGAATGTATTATTACAAATAATGAGTAGAATTAAAAGAAAATTCATTTTGCGAATGAAATTTGTAAAGTGGTAATATTTAGTCAAATTGTTTTAGGTCATCACTGTCGATAATTAAAGTGCAGCAACGGTTTAAGGGTCAAAATACGGATGGGTGACCGATACTTCTTATTTCTTATTTTATTATACTTTTTTTATTAATCAAAACGAAAATGAAAATTTAATTGGTGAAATGGCCAAAAAATGGGATGAATTTTACGCTTAATTTATACCTCACAAAATATTCGTTAAAATTCTGCCCACTTTTGCCCATTTAACAGAATCTCTCTCATTAAACTTTTGAAGTTTCCCATAGACAGGTTGAGAAAATGGCCACCCTTTAAATAAAGGGTAAATAAATATTTAATAAAATAAATTTAAAAAAATATATTTTGTTTATTTAAGCAACCAAATAACGGTTGCATAATTAAATTGAAAAGAGCCACAGAAGAATGCAAACCGAGCGCTAACAAATGAACAAAAGCAGTAAAAGCACATACAGTAAACCCCCTAAAAAAAGAAAAAAAGAGAAAAAAAAAATAGCTAGAAAAGCTGAAAAACCATAGCATAAATAATAAGCATCTTGAACGGTATTACACAGTAAGTGGAAAAATTCGAAAAACATGCAACATAAAAGCAAACTGCCACTTAGCGCAGTGAAATTGCTGCAGAGCGCGCGCTCTCGTTCTCGATTGCCCCGCGAACAAAACGAAGAAGTGGCCGTTGCCGACTGTTGTGTGCTGCTAGCACACAGCACTGGAAACGGGCAATTTGCCGAGGAGGAATTGGATGCGCGCATCGAAACCAACAACACTTGGTTGAATTTATAAACAACGGATGATTCGCGAAATGGGCAATGCGAGTGCACTTCGTTGCCGATATAACCGGCAAGCGTCACTGGGTCCATTGTGAGCGCATAATCTTAAGCTGATGCATTTGCCGATGCATTTACTGATGCACTTTGCATGTATTGTTTACGGGCAGGTGTACAGTATTAAAAATGGGTGGGCATTTTGGCATTTTTAATAAGGAATTAATTAATTTCGCGCGCAATGCACGGGGGTGGATGGAGGGAATTGCGAGTACATAGGTGTAGGAATGTAAAGGGTGTGTGTACTGTATAGTGTTTGCTGTGTACCTATGTGCGGTTGTAAAGTGGAGTCGAGTTTGTACCATAATTAAAGTCCTGCTTGATTTACATCGTCTGAGTGTGTGCATTATACGAGTACAGAGAGAGGTTGTCCTGGAAAACGTAGGGTGTAGAGCACTAAACAGTTGGAAAAATTATCCTCAGCTTTAGATTAGAACAGCGAAACAACGCTGCGTTTGTCTTGCTTTTGCTTTTTTTTGCTTTTATTTTTGTAGCATTTGTTTTGGGGTTGTTTTATACAGTATGATCAAAAGTGCAATATTCTTAACTAACGTATTCGCTCCAAATATTTATTTGCATTTTTTTTCAATAATTCGGCATGATTATTTCTAATAAATTACTTTCAACTTTTATTATATATTTTTAAAATCCTTATTTTTTATTATTTTAATAGATATTTTTCTGTAATGCTGCAAAAAGGGTTCAATATTTTTTAATTTGATAATTTTGTCTTTGAAAATTTAATAATTTAATTAATCAAATTATCAAAAAAAAAATAATTTAGTAAAAATTCAAACCAAAAAAAAATTCTATAGAATATGAATAACATTTATTAAGTAATTGCAGCCATATTTTTTAATACAGTGTTCTGCAATTTTAAATTTATATTACCCAAGAGTTACTTCAGCATTTATGAATTTAATTTAAAGAAAAAAATTTTTGTAAAATTAAAAATTATACACTCAAAAACTTTAAAGTAACTTTAAAAAAACTTTTCTCACTTATCTTATATGGTTTTTTTTTTTCGAAACCTATATTTTATTATATGACATCTCAACTTTATTCTAAACTGAATTCTATACGAAGCAAGAAGTATTTGCCGTGATTTATAATTTTTTTTTGCTACTATCTTTTAGATTATGCTACAATCAATTTAAATTGCAATACATCTCTACAATGTGTGGACTTGTTGAGTGGCCCGTTTTTAGAAATTAAAAATGATCACGAAAAATTTGATCGCACTGTATGTGGTACCGTACAATAGTAGCCTTTTAAGTGAAATTGTAGTTTCCAGGTGACTTCAGGATTCATGAAGATAAATTAAAGCTTTATTGTTATTAAAAGTTGTTTATGTTTCCTTATTTAAAATTTTAAATGGTTTTCATTTAAATTAATTTTACGTAAATAAAACAAATTTTTTAGCTTCTTTAAAATTAATCTTTACATTATTACATTTTCTTGATTTCAACCAAAATATAAATATAATTTAAAATTTTAGATTTTTTATTAAAAAAAAATGATATTGACATTTCATATTATTTGAATAGAAAGATTAAAGTGTGTTTCCTGTTAATTATATATATTATTAATAGACGATATTTTATTCAGAGTTTTAATTTTTATTTTAAATGTTTGTTATATTTTAAAGAATATAAAAGCTTCCTTGAACCGTTTTTATTTCTTAAACAAATAATATTTAAAATTCATCTGTCCCAAATTGTAGTGGACAAATACATATTTCTTCAATGAATCCTATTTTATTTACAAGTAAGTAATGATGAAGAATAATTTTTAAATCCGCAACAAAAGTGTTAATTTATTTTAAAGAGAAGCCACCACGACTCAGTTTTCTTTACTTTATACTGAAGAAAAAACGGTTAAACTTCATTGCGTTGATCACAAGTCAGACTTTTGGTTTTTCGGTATTTTCTCTCATCACCCCTTTTTCTTAAAGAGTGTGATTTTTGTTTTATATATTTTTTGAAGTAATTGTGACAAACTAAATTTGTTTTGAATACAGACTACTACCTTAATATTAGATGCAGCGTTATTTTTGAAGAAGAAATTATTAAAACCCTTTAAATTTATTTATCTTGTTAATTAAAGATTTTTTTAATAAATATATAACATAATTTAAGGTAGAAGGAGTTTTCATTAGCAAATCTTCATAATGGTCATAATGGTCAAATTATCAATATAACAATATAAAATAACAAGCAGAAAGCAATAAAAATAAATTCCTCTTGATTTAGAAGATTAACAAAACTAAACAACTTTAATTTACCGAAAACAACAACAAAAACCGAAGCTAGACAGACTGACTTTTCTTAACACGAAAAAGCAATTTTATATGACTGCAATAAAGTACTCTACTCTACCTTTTATTGGCAGTTTTGCAATTGATAATAGAACTTTACAGACAAATATTCGAATTCGAAAAGTATAGTTCCTCCTTGGCTTGGATTTATCGAAGCGGTTTCGTAGTTTCGCCGCATGTATTGCATACATCCATCCTGCATCTCTCTTTCTCGTTCTCTGTCTTCTCTCTCTCTCTTTTTCACTGAGTCGATGTGATCATCGAGTGAATGCGTGGGCGTACAGACATGTTACACGTAACGTCGTGCGGAGAATAAAGCGAGCGAGTAAAGCTAGCAAACGTACCGGGAGAAAGTTAGAAAAAGAGGGAACTGGAAAAACGAGTGAATGCTGAAAGACTGAAAAAGCGGTCTGCTGGTTTTACAAATTCCTATTTCGACTCGTAAGTATCCAGTAACATTTGAGCCACCATTCATTGCTGCATCCCGAATGTGAAATGTGTAATTTCGCTAGGTACGCGAACGCTCACTGCCAGTTTCCCGTCCGCTCTATTATTATTTAGACACGATCGTTACATTGATCCGACACCACTCAAGCTAATTGGAAATTCACAACTCACTCTGTGCCTTTATTATTGTCATTACTGTCGCTATTATTATGTTGATGTTGCGTTACGAATTCAAAGAAAGAAATTCGGAATATTTTTTTATTGTTGGGAAGCGATTAAAATCCAATATACTTTTAGTTTAGCTTTCGGTGTTTGTTTTTGGAACACTCAATGCAGGGAATAAGAAGTTTGAAAGCAATAAGCAAGGATTATATATTAACTGCACATCGGGCTTTTGTTAACTGCCTTATATAAAGTAAACAAGAACTTTTCAGTTTTCCGTTATTTTTTTTTTCTTTCTTTTTTCGTTTTGCTTGGTTTGGTTTTGTGTGGATTTTTGTATTGTATTTTTCTTTTTTGGGTTGGTGAAGTGAAGGAAAAGTTGTGCGTGCTTCGGGTGCTTTTTGGACTTTCGTGTCCTTTTATTTTCACGATAAGTCGCCCTGTAATTTAATCGAACATGGATTCGGTTGTATTGTTAAATCATAAGGGTGAAAGGAATGGTATTGCTTTTATTGTCGCAAATTACACTAAATTGAGCTTGTAGTGCATAATAAGTTTTTGGATTTTCTATGCATAGGGATAAATGAAACTGTCTCAGTTCCAAATTTTTATTTCTTTATAAGTTTTTTTTTTGTCTTAGACTCTTAGAGAAAGAATTATAATAAATATTAATTGTTTTTATAAAAAAATGATTAAATCGTTTTGCTACATAATCCAAAAAATTGCTTAAATATGTTTAATACTTTAATGGTACTTCTTTTTTTTTTTTGTAAATTACATTTCCTTTAAGATAGCTTTTCAATAATTATGATTCGCAATTCAATTTTAATACTTTTTTTTTATTAAAAAGAAAACTTTATTTAGACGGTTAATGTATCAAAATTTGTTTTGATCAAAATTAGAATAAATAATTAATGAATATTCAAAAATGTTTCTATTTTTCCATTTCTGTTATAAAACCTACAAAAAAAAAATTGAGAAAAAAAACTGCGTAAAGGAATTAGGTGGAGTCAAATAATTAATTTGTTTTATTAAACTGTTTTTTTTTACAAGTTTAGATCTTCTTGACAATTTTATTTATATATTTGGTCCTTTTTGTTGTAAGTAATAAGTTCCTTGAGGACATTTTTCAATAATTATCAGTAGCATTTTAATGAAAAAATTTTTAATAACAATTTTTATTAAATTAAAAAAATACATTAAAAATTTACATATTTTTTAATTTATTAATTTTTTTTGGAGATTTTTTTAAATAATAGATCTTATTCTTTCATATTTTTTTAAGAAGTGAAAGAATCAAAATGAATTTGATTTTATAGATCTAAATTTTATTTTAAAATTTTCAATTAAAAAAAAAATTACAAAATCCTTTTCAATTATTAATTTAAAAGCTTATCAAGGTCTATAGATTTAAAGAAGATATAAAAACTGAAGAGATAATGTCATTGTTTATATATATATTTGAGGATATTTTTCAATAATTATTAATAGCATTTTAATAAAAAAAAATTAATAACAATTTTTATTAAACAAAGAAAATACGTTAAAAATTTATAATTTTAAATTATTTATTTTCCTTTGGCGATTTTTGTAATAATAAAGCTTATTTTTTCACTTTTTTAAGAAGTCGAAGAATCAAAATGAATTTATTTTATAGATCTAAATTTCATTTAAAAATTTATAATTCAAAAAAAATAAAAAAATAATCCTTGAATTAACAATTCAAAAGCTTAGTAATGTTTTATAAATTTAAAGAAAATCTAAAAACTGAAGAGAAAATGTCATTGTTTATATTACTCTTCTTTGTGTAATAAAAAAATAACTCTTTTATTGTTTTTGATTAAAGAATTAAACTTAAAAAAGCAATTTAAAAATGCTAAATAAGATATATAATTAAAAACGATTTACAAATTTACTTATTTTAATAATAAAAATCCACCACAGCTATTAAAATCTTTACCGAAATGCAATAAAAAATAGATCAAAACTTTCCAAAAATAATAATAATCAACCCTTACTTTGAAAATAATTACTAAAATAAAATGATGCAAAAGTAGTAAAAATCAACGCTAACATTTAAAATAATTAATTAACAATTTATTTTATTTTTTGAAAAATTGTTTAATTTAAACTATGATAGCAGATTTCCGGTTTCTTTTGATTATTTTCTTTGTTAGTTATGTCTTCCTAAATTTTTTTGTTTGATTCTTGGTTCGAATTGAATTAATCAGTTTTTAATTAACTAATAAGATGCCAAAAATCTTTGGCCGTTTTAAAATTTAATTTCTAAACTTTAGTAAAAAAAAAGTAAGAGTAATGCACTTAACGGAAATGGAGAAAGCACTAAAAAAAGGAAGTTATTAAAAAACTCAACACCGAATATATTTCAATCAATTTATTTATTTAATTTCAAGAAATTTATTTGTTAATTAATGAAAATAATTGCATTTTTTTAAACATTTTACATTCTTTAATTGTTCCAACATTTAATTTATTATTAAAATAAAATTGGAAGGATTATCTTTGGATTAGAATTTAGAATACAAAAAATATAAATTTCATTATCTGCTGCATGCAGCTCTCGAGAGCAAAAAGCTCTGAATTATTTCCTACAAGTCTTGTTCAATTACTATCCGGTAATGAGAGAACAATAAATGTCTAGAGAATCTCCGTTTTAATCAGAGAGAAACAACCGAGCACGTTTATTCTAACGAAGTTGATTCCTCCCTTTTTGCTTTTTGCTATCCCCTCTTAAGTCCTCCTAAGTAATTATATTTTAGTTTTTAGTTTTTTTTTTCTTTTAATTGATAACATTCACTTAATACTATTTTTAAACATTACAAATTTAATAAAAGCAAAAGAAAAGAATATATAAAAATGCCCAAAAACCAAGAAAAAGGAATGCATAGCATTTGATTAATAAATAAAAGCCACCCCATTTTGCGCGAACGGTTATAAAAATGTGTTTCTCCGGCTTTATGACATCTTTATAATATCCTTTCTACATATTACAACCGCACGGAGGCAGAAAAAATGTCGCCGTAGCATATAGAACCATACGCGCGAAGGGATGCTGTAAGGGATGCTGCGGGGGACCGGGGTGGGGTTTGGCGGCGGTTCGGGGATGGTTTAGGCGATTCGGAGGTGAAATACCGACGTCCTACTAGGTAGAGCAGCATACATTGAGCACAGATAGAAGAGGGCAAATTACCCTCGGCCTGGATAAAATATAACCCCATTTCCAACTAGGAAATCAATCTGGAGAAATGATAATAAGTATCCAGAGCTTTAACGTTTGCTACTCCTCCTCTTCCTTTCGCTCTTTCGCTCCTTCGCTCTTTCGCTCTTTTCCTCAGTTCCAACAGCGCGTTTTCAGTCCTTCGTCCCTTTTCGGGATTGAAATATCGTGTCATTTCTGGTACTTAACCCAAGTTACTTTTTTTTATCAAGCTGTTAAAGTAGTTAAAGGATTTAATTATTTTTTCTTTTACTGCTAAATCTCTTGTTTTATTCTAAATGAGAATAATGTAGAACCGGATTAAGCACGAGTGCTTTAAAATGAATTACTCATCTTTGAAATCTTTACATCTCTCATTCCATATTTTGGGTTAATGAATTAATCATAAAAAACAATTTTAAAAAACTAATAACAATGAAGATCAACTTTGATTATAAGAAAAAATTACTAAAATGCAATGCAAACTTTTTAAAAGTTCAGAAAAATAAATTTTACTTATTTTCATTATAAAAATGCATCCCATCGATTAATGTATTTACTGCAATGCAAGAAAAAAATTCAAAATTTCCAAAAAATTATTAAAAATCAACCCTTACAGTTACAATAATTACTAAAATGCTATGAAAACTATAAAAAAAACAATTCAAAAATGCCTAAAAATAATAAAAATCGACCCTAACTAATAAATTAAATAATTAAATTTAATAAAAAAAGGCATAAAAAAGAAATCAAATTTTAATAAAAATATTCAAAATCAACCCTAACTTATAAAATTAATACTGAAATTCATTTGAAAACACAAAAAAAACCCTTGAAACCTTATTAAACATTTAAAAAATCAACCCAAAATAAAAAATAAGGTAATTATTGAAATTCATTGAAGAAAATATAAAAGAAAAACAATTTCATACGTATTAAAAATAACACAATTCTAGTAAAGCCAATAAAAAAATTACTGAAATTCATTTAAACATTTAAAAAACAGTTGAAAACTTATTGAAATTTATAAAAATTAACTTTAACATATAAAATAATTACTGAATTGCAATGAAAAATTAAAAAAAAGAACATTGAAAACTCAGTAAAAATAATAAAAATCAACCCTAACGAAACATTAATAACTTAAATGCAATGGAAAATATTCAAAACTAAAAAAAAAAGAACATTGAAAACTCAGTAAAAATAATAAAAATCAACCCTAACTAAAAATTAATAACTTAAATGCAATGGAAAATATTCAAAACTAAAAAAAACGTAAAAATCAACTCTAAAGTAATTATAAAAATGCAATGAACATCGTAAAAAACAAATAAAAATTTATTTAAAAAAAATCCTCCCTATCTATTAAAATATTTTATGATATGAAATGAAAATAATTAAAAATAAGCAAAAAAGTAATAAAAATCAATCCCAACTATTAAAGTACTTACCGAAATACAATAAAACCCCTAAAAATAATTAAAAAAAAAAATTACAATTTTTTAAGGAAAATAATAAATAACAGTGTCTTTGTATTAAAGGACAGGAATGACTTTTCCAAATGAAAACAAAAAAGAGTCAAAGTGAATTTCACACTTTATTTGCCTGCATGTAACACGGTCGATAAACTTTTCCGTTTTTGCCTCGACCGATGCGCCATAAAACGAGATTAGAGAGATACAAAAGACAAAAGTTGAGGTGCCGATGTTTTGTCTCGCGTATCAACGTCCACATTGTTGGGGCCGCTGTCCATTTATTTCCATAATAGGGATTTGTTTAAAAGTTTCAAAGCATAGGGTAGGGTATTGACTGCGGGTGTGCATGCGAAGGGCGCAAATCTGGGAACCGACACGTGATTATTAGCGCTCCATACAGGATTAAGCTGTGACTTTTACTTTCAGCTGTCCCCTCAGCACAAACACAAATACGAGTACAGAAACACAGAAACACACAAATACAGATACAGTTAGTCATCTCTTCCTCTTTGCACTTTGCAACATAGTAGGTGTTTAAACGGAAACGCGCTTAAATGTATAAATCGCTGCGTAAATCTAGATATGAACAGAACATGCCGAGCAGATAGAACAATATAAAGCGTTGATCTATTCAATCGGGTGGACTTCCTGAAAATCCTCTGTTCCGCTCTGCTCTCCTCTGCTTTGCTTTGCTTTGCTCTGCTCTGCTCGGCTCGGCTGCTGAAATATGTAATTTTGCGGCCGGTCTCGGGGATGCGTTTAATTATCGAGGGCGGTTATATGGGGGCGGACTCGGGAATCTCCACTTCTTGTTCTTGCCAGATGAGTGCGGAGTAAGTTTGACGGTCTGCAAGAGGGGTGCGGACCCTCTGGACCCCATCTTTCGTCTTTCCCACTTTTATTGCGCAATTTGTTCTTTGATTTGTTTGTCCCCTCTAACTTGCGACTTTTCCAAATTCTTTTACATAATGTAGGATAGAATAAACGAATAAACGATATTTTTTATAATGAAAGTTTCCCTTTTGGTTTCTTAATTAATTATACGGGGTGACAACTGTCAGAGTTCACCCCTTTTATTTGTTTCCATACTAATTGTCTTTAATAAAATTTGATACACTTTATAAAGAGAAAATTTCTAATTAATCGATATTAATTCCTAATTTATATCACTTTGGTGTAACCGGAAATGACCCAAAGTTTTGATTTTCAAACGAAAACTTATCGTTTTTTCATTTTTTAGGATTACTGAAGGGTTTTCCGTTTAAAACCATATTTTTTATTTTAAATACAAAAAATACCATTTCATTAAGAAAAGTTCCTTTTTTATTTCATTAATTATGAAACCGCGGTCAAGACGATTTTTGTAGCTGGGTTCTTCGTCACTGATAAAAAGTTTTTTTTTTGATCAAAGTTTGCTTTTGTAGAAACCGCACTAATTTTTTGAATTCCTAAGAAAACTAACTTTTCAAAATTTAATTAAAAATAACTACCCGAAATGTTATTGCACAACTTCACAGTTTTTCATTTCAGGAATTATGATTACTAATAATATATAAATATAAAATATAATAAAAAATTGATATAAAATAAATATTTTAATTGATTTTCTTTTTTTACTTTTTCGCATTAAACCTAAAATTTTCGCAATCATCATATTGTCCTTTACCAAAATTCAAAATAAAATATCATTAATATCGTTCCGGTTTTCCGGATATAATTTTTAAGTGCACGGTGTTCGCTTTTACTGCGCAAGTATAAGAAGTGCCTCGCTTAAGTCAACTTTTCTCAAAAGTTACCTCTTCGATTTTTTAATTTTTATTCTTATTTTATAGAGTCTATTCTCTTTTATAAAAATCAAAAATAAAATTTCATCTTTTACTTTTTTGTTTTCCGAAAATGTGTTTTAGGTGCGCTAACTTACTTAAAATGAGTTATACTATAGGCAAAAACAAACTTCGCAAAAGCTAGGATTGGTTATTTAACTCTCATGATAATGATGCCGTTAGAATTCATACACTAAAATGTAAAAACTCAGTAAAAAACATTTTTATATTTAGTTCTGTGCAATAAATTTAAAAATAAAGATGAATAAAAAATGCATAAAGATATTAATTGCAATTTTACTTATTAGAAGAGTTAATAAAATAAATTTAAAATTTATAAAAGTTAAAAATAAAATTCAATATAAAAAAAAAGTAATTGATGGAAGAGCAAATTAAATATTTGATAAAAAAAAGGGAAACTTTTTACATTTCAAATATAGGAAATGTAGGAAAGCTTTAAAATTAAATTTACACACAAAAAAAAGTGAAATGAGTAAAGATGATAATGGATTCGTGACATCAGAGAGAGGGAGATAGATAACTCTATGCTATTTAGAATGCATACAAATGAAAACCAGAAAGCTCCCTTTTTAACAAAGATTGACAAGTGATATGCGAGTTGGCAAGGGATGTTGGTGTCGCGGGCGCGGAGGTGGCAGCGGCGGCGAAAATGATGAAGCGTCAAGCAATGCGCCTAGTTAGAGAGACCCCCCGCGTGACAAATGTAGAGGAAAAATTTGCATAAACTTTTACATTTATATTTCACATTACATTCGCACCCCCATCTCCCTCCCTCTTTTCCTATCGCATTTGTCGAAAAATGTATGCACGTGCGCTAATAATTGATAACGCAGTACAAACATTCCTTCTCTCTTTTAAAAGAGAGACAGACTCGGGGGTAAAAGCAAAGAGCAAAGAAACCGCAGAGGCCGAAAAAACGGAATCCTCAAGAGAGCTCTGAACTAATTGATTTAACTTCGTTTTTTATTCGCTTTCTTTTTAATTGCATAGCTAATTGAGTTTCGGGGCCGCTCTTTGGCGAATCAGTTTAATTGGTTAATTAAATGTGGAAAGAAATTGGACGCTGCGGCCCGTTGTGCACGTTTTAATTATCGTTATTAATATTAAAGATAAAGGGGAGATTTGTATCATATATTATAGTATATGCTACATATATCGTACTTGGTGGATTCGTTTAGGCGGTTTGCATATTTGGCTTGCGAGCTGTGCTGTAATTGTGTTATCCTTTAATAGGACTAGCCGGATGTAGGATATAATGAGGAAACAAATGCGACCGGCGGTTTATTAAACGATTCGCGCGCTCTACTCCGGCTTTTCGGACGATGATAATTTACGGGGGAAGAATGGATGTTAATATACTGGGTGTTTGGACGAAAAATTGTATCGCTTTCTGAATTGTAAAAGGATTACTTAACCCTTAATTTTTTTATCAATGCGGTGGGGCTTGTGATTTTAAATTTTAATTTTAAATTCAATAGTGTAATTATTTCTAAATTCTGTCGATTCGTTTTCTTAGATGTTGCTGTTTTTTAAATTTTTAGTTAAAATTCTTATGAATAGGGCTATTAAGTTTTTACTCTTTTCTAAACATAGGAAATAGGAATAGGAAAAATTTTTAATTTTCAAATTTAAAAATGACAGGAAATTTTCGGTTCTGCTTTATTTATTGAAATGGCAATAATAAAATAATATAATAAAAATTATTTTTTATTTAAATTCATCCGTTTTTAATTTAGAAAGGGGTGCAACTTTTTGTTGAAACACCCTGTATTCACTCGAAGAGTCGGAGATGGTGGAGATGGGAGTCAGTAACCCTACTCATTTTGGCAAAACGTCAAAGCTTTTTAATCAATTTATAAATTGTTCCAAATCGATGGTAAACTTGTTAGTATTACCGTTGCATAAAGGATCCCTTAATGCTTTGCTTCAGTGATTAGCGAAAGTAAAGCGTTAATTGATTGTTTGACATAGAAGCTTTTATTATTTTTTGTTTTATGTTGTTTTCATTAAAAAAAAAATGTTTGCCTTTTTTTGTTTGCTTAAAAAAAAGAGCATTAATTTGTTAATTTACTCAAAAAAAGTATGACTTTTTCACATATTCATTTTTAATTATTTTAACGTAATTTACATATAAGTTATTTAATATTTTTAGATTAGAAAATTAAATTTATAAAAATATTTAATATTAAATAATTGAACCTAAATTAAAATAAAACAAATAAATTTCACTCAAGCAAAAAGTATGTTAAATTGATCTCTAATTTAAACTTATTAAATATAAGTCATGTATAAATAGAAATTTAAAAATTACAATAAATTTTCAATTAAAAACTATTTTTTCTTTTATTAGAAAAATGTAAATAATTTAATTAAAAAAAAAAAACTAACATAATTAAAATGAATTTATTTTTAATTTAATTTTAACATATTGAAATAATAATTGACGGTTTTTTTCTATTCGAAAAGAAGAAGAAAATTTTATTAATTTAATTATATCAACAAAACGATAGAGAATATTTATTAAATGAGTGTTTATTGAAATCAAACAAAAAAAAACTTTAGGGTTTAAATATTAAAAAGTGGATTGGGGTTTTGTTGCATTGAGCAGAATGGAATAATAAATTGAAGGGCGATTGTGCGACGCATATGCGATTCGATTCGAAACAGTTCTCTCTCATTAAATTATTCAATGAGTTGGAGCCAATCAGTAAGACCAATATTTGCAATGTCTAGGATGCGAAATGCGAATATACAAGCACGCAAACCGGCAAATAAATATGCAAACACTAACACACACACGCACACACACATCGCACATGCAGAAACACATTTGCCAAATGATAATTCCGGTAAATAATTGCAGATAGATTAACCGTTGTTCTCAATCTCTTAAGCAAACCATTCAATATCAATTCAGATCTCTATAAAGTTCAAACCTCTTCACTATAAACTTTTGATTTAACTTAATTAATATAAAAGAATAAATAATTTCTTAACAGTATATTCAGTTAATTAGAATTCTGTATAGAAAGAATGGAGTAAGTAGACGTAATTCAGTAAATGATAGATTGAAAAAAAAGAAGTGTTTGAGTAATTAAGACAAATCATTAAGCAAAGTGATTGACAGTTTAAACAGTTGGCTTAATGACGATTCGATGTTCGGTGTAGACTGTAGGGTGCACGTGTGCGCTTTCACTTCCGTTTCCGCTTTGGCTAATTAAAGCTCACAGCTTGGGTAATTTTACTTGGTTTCTCAAATAAAAAACTTTTCATTTTTCCAACAGTAATTATTTCTGTTTTCACATTTCGAATTTAAATATTTCTTAAATTAAACAATAAAAATGTAGATAATTTTATAATACTGCTCTACTACAGGTCTACAAAAAATATCTATGTAATTTAATTCTTGAATTCTGATAGTAATAAATGAGACAGGAAAATTAATTCTTAGCTTACACAGTTTTCTCTATTTTTCGTCGATTAATATAATTCACAGGTTAACTAAACACTATTGAAGTGGATACAGCAGACTAAAAAATTATTTCCAGGAAATTGGAGAAACATAATTACAATTTTATTATGAATATTCATAACGGATAAAATGACCCGTTAATTAACCGTAAAATGTCAAAAATTGAAAAAGTGACTTTGGCGAAAATTTGTTTTTTTTTATGTTGCACTGAAATTTCAATTTGAATTGGATACCGCGCACTTACAAATTATTTCCGGAAAACTCATTTCCCATTAATTAAATTTAAACTTTGATTTTGATGACTAATAAAATGGTCAATAAAATGTGAGTGAAAATGAAGAAATCTAAAGGGCAACTTTTGATAAAATTTTACTTATATGTTGCACTCGCTTTTCTTATTCTGTAGATATGGGCGCCGCGCCCCAAAATTTAAATATCCGGGAAATTTAAAATCATAAATGAAATTTTACTTTTTGATTTTGTTAAAATACAATATACTCTTTAAAATAACAATGAAAATACCAAAAACAAAGGCATCACGTTTGAGTAAACATGTTATAAATATGGCACTTCTTAAATATGAGCTTAAAAAGCTCACCACGCTCTTAAAAATCTTATCCGGAAAACCGGAAAGATATCAATGATATTTTCTTTCTTTATTGATTTAAATAATATATAACAATTATCATTTAAATTTTAACTACAATTAATCCTTTAACATTCTCCTTAAAAATATTAAAATCAATTTTAAGTTAAAATCGAAAATTTTATTTTATTTAAAATTATTTTTATATAATATGCAACAAATTTTACACAGCAATCGGTTCATAAATAAAGAAATGGAAAGAGTGGAATTAAAATTTGTGTCACCTAAAAGATCAAATATAAATAATTTTGTGCCAATTAATTAAACTTTAATATAAGTTAATGAAAAATGTTATAAAAAAAAAAACATTTTTTTAAGATTTCAAACTGCATAAATACCTTAAAAGTAATAAAAATTATTATGAAAACTTTTCGCAATTGAAAGTTCAAACACAAAGCTTAAGAAAGAATAAAGTACAATAAGTTTCGGCGGCGGTTCGTTAAAATGATAAACCATCCCTTTCCCTCAAGTTCGTCCCTTATTAAACCCCCCATATACTTCCAGCTGCAGCTGCAGAGTTGTTGTAGGGTTCGCCGCGTATTTATTTAAATTTATTTAAAATTCAAAATCCAATTATCGATGAAGCGGCAACTTCAAGAGTCTCAAGAAAACCGTATATCGTGTATACCTACCTATAAGTAAACGCTTCCCTCCGCCGCCCCCGAAAGCATTAAATTTTCCCTTAACAGTCTTTCCATGTCTTAATTTACCTAATAAAATACCTCGATTCTTCAATGCATTGTTTACAATGCTTCAAATGGTCGCAGAACAGCACATCGAATAAATGACTGTAATTTATCCATTACAGAAAATAATAGAATCGTTAAAGAAGTTAACAAACAACTTTCAAGTGTTTAATATACCTCTCTTTATGTACTCTTGATGAACTCGTGTATAGAAAATAGAAAACGAACACGGAGTGTGTAATTGCATAATTAACGCTAATGACATTTTGCATATTTCAAATGATTTCAAAGAACACTTTGCCGTGAACAGCAAATCGATTATTCTTCATTCATTCGGTTTCACTGAATTTGAGTTGTTGTTTTTTTTTTGTTCTTCTATTGCTCTAAGGCAACTTGATTAAAACTTTAATGGCCTTTCGTTATTAAGCATCGAATCGGAAATCGAAGTTTCCCTTTGTCGCTGCACTACTATTTTCATTGTTTCACTATGTACAAAGGACACGCAATGTTTCTCAGCTTTTGCATTAATAAATAGCAACAGTAACAATTCAGCCAGTGCTTGTTAATGCTTTCGAATTATACAGGATGTTTTTTTTAACCAATAAATTGAAATTTTTTAAATTAAAATTTCAGATTTGGCGCCGTAATCCCAGTGAAACAAATTTTACTATTAACTCGGCCGCTTCTTTATTTTTCAACAGTGTTATATCCATATATTTATTTATATATATAGATATAATGAATTGTATTATAATATATTTGTCAAATTTGAATGAATGAGGATGCGCGAAAGATAAGAAGGATGAGTGTGGATTT
>JASKGO010007946.1:0-13025 GCA_030556065.1 Holobus sp. GC000080 | reverse complement strand
TCTTTAAAATGAGGGGTCACTCGACCCCCCATGCCATTTAAGATTTTTAAGTCGGGGGCCGTGGGGGGCAGGGGGTGAGTGTTACACCATAACGAAATATTCCAAAAGATGTCCCCCTATCAACAAAAATTGACGTGTCTCAGGGATTTTTCTTAAAGTGAGTAGTTTTCATGTTATTCCGGGTGGATACTTTTCGCTGGGACACCCTGTATATAAAATTGACATCATAAAGCTAAAGTCAGTTTTAATTGAGTTATTAACGAAAAAGTTGAAACGAATATTGAACTTTTCAATAATGTAGTAATTGGTAATGAATAATTTTAAAAACTGATCCATATTTCTTAAGTTGTCTAAATTGCTTGTTTTAATAACTGAAGTATAAATTAGTACATTCTGAGCAAACTGAGCAGAATTTTTATCTTATACCCCCTAACAAAAATTGTATATATCAACTGGTACCCGAATTATCTAAAAAAAATGGTCTCTAATGGATATCTTTAAGTTCAATCTTATTCATTTAACAAAAATTTCGCAGCTTGCTTGATCTTTGAGATAAAATGGATAATGGAAATCATCGTTGTCGATGACTTATTAAGTAGCTATTTTTTCCGATCTCAACATGTAACGATTTGTATGATTATATTTGGTAATTACTGTCAAACTAAAAACCACGAATTTAATTAATCAATATGTCTGTGATCTGTGATATTTCTAAGGCCCATTTCACACATAAGTGGTCTATGGCACTGTCGAGGTGGTGGCGTGGTTGATGGTTCTGGGTTCTGGTTTGCGACCATGCATTAAACCATGGAAAGTAACATTCAATTCTGCGAAGAATTGGAGAAGTTCCCAGTTTTGAACGATTTATAATCGTTCAGACTCCCCAAATGGAAGTGCTCAAGATCAAGCATGATTAAAAATGACTAAATTGATTGGATCCAACATCTAACGCATCCTCGTCATCATCCAAGGAAACTATCCAGTACATCACTGGACTGCATCTAGTCGTGGACTGAACCAGCAAAATTCACTTTCCATTGAAAATGACGTGATACAACGCACCCTGGGATCAAAATCGCCATTAATGCTGTGTTTTGCTAAAGAATTACATTGAAGAAAGTAAGCAATTTAATAATTATTTTATTTCAAAGGGACCGGATCACTCTTAAAGATATTGTTCTCTATTCATTTTAATTTGTTTTATTTCAGGTTATTTATTAGGCAATTTCAAACCTACTGTTTTTTTTTTTTCGTAAAACAAAATAAACAGTCGTTGAAATAAAAGAAAAATAAGTTATTCAATAAGACTATGGCCAACTATCGTTTCCATAAAAAAAAGTTAGTTATTATTATCCCATAAAATAATGAATGCTATGGATTTTTCTTTTGTAAATTAATTAAATTATATTTTAAAAATATGTATTTAGAACAATCATAATAACATTTTTCCTGTCAAATTTTAATTTAATTATCGAAAAAATTGATCACTTTCAGTTAGTTCTGGATCTCTCTTAAAATGTAGAAGTTACTCATGGACTGTTTGAGTAATTGAAGTTTCCCAAGGGTATAATATCAAAATTCTAAACCGTTACCACTCATTTCAAGTGATTAATTTAAATAAAATCTGAATTTAGAAATTTCGTTAATTTGGCTCTATGCAAATATTTTTAAGTTAAATCAAAATCTTTTATGCTTTAATATACTGTAGCCTTAAAAAATATTTTTAAATTAAACTACATAATATCAAGAAAGAAATTCTTCCTTCATAAACTGTTGAAACTATTACATATTAAACTGAATTAGTTTCTTTTTTTTTATATTAATAAATAAAAACAAATATACATTAACGCCTTTCTTTGCACATTAATTATCAATATTGAAATCATTATGATTATTAATAGTCTATAAATTATATTACTTCGATGCTTTAAATAATTTATTATCTACAAGACAAATTTCCTAGAGAGAAAAAAATCTACACATACATAATTATATAAAATCAATTTTTATTGAGTATTTTTATGTCTGCCAGCACATAACGTCTGTTCTGTTATTAATAATTTCTTAAATTAATGTTTTCTGAGCTTATAATCGAAGCGAAATTAATTGGCAATTAAAGTCTTAGTCGACAATAAAAAAAAACGAACTAGTGGGCCACCCACGAAACTGATTCTAATCTCCCTATGTATATGAACAGTATATCTTTTTTCGAATATCTTTTCGCGTGTACTTCTTCTTTTTTTCCACGTACATTTTATTGTGGCAAATCTAAGCCCATTAGAAGCAAAAGAAGCAGACGATGAAGAAGAAGTGGGTTAGCGCACAAATATTTTATTATAATTTGAAATCCGTCTATAAAGCCACATAGACGTAACCTCCACTTAATTAATATGTGAAATTAATTTATAGTCGAGTCATTAAGCACAGCTAACGTGGATTTTATTTATGGCCGTTTAAACACATTCTAGAATAGTTTCCCTTGCACGTTATTAATATGATTTTCGAAATGTGTACGTAGATAGATGTATTCTATAAAACATGTATGCAAAGTAAATGTCAAAGGTCACTTCATGAACAATATGGCCTATAATCGAACATCGTACGCCGGAGATTAATAGCGACGCAATGAAAAAATCCCCAAACACACGAACACACTCTTATTGCTCATTATTAAATGCTTATAAATAATAATTAGAAAGTTGGCGCGCACTTACTTTAATTCAATTACGTCGCTCTTACTTTAATATCATTAGCATTTATTTACAATTGTTACTAAATGATGTCCGTTATAATTTCTTTGCGGAGCTAATTTAAACTTCGCGCTGGAAAAAACGACCGTCAGATGGTGCTAAAGTTTCGTTTTATGTTATGTAGGCAACTGTGTAATCTCGGAAACGCCGCATCGTTGAGTAAACGATTACTGTTTTTCGTTTTTGGATCTCTACAATTTTACAACAAATTGTATTAAGGTAAAACCTGTTTAAACTAATTATTGTATGTATAAAAAATTAATTATTTCCAGTATAAGTCCGCTAGTTCTTTTGCAATTCGCACTTAAGTAATTCTAACCTCAAAAAATGGATATCAGACCAAACAACACAATTTATATTAACAATTTAAACGAAAAAGTGAAGAAAGATGAATTGAAGAAGTCTCTTCATGCTATATTTTCACAATTTGGACAGATATTAGACATAGTTGCTATAAAAACATTAAAGATGCGAGGACAGGCTTTTGTCATCTTCAAAGAGATTCAGAGTGCTACGAATGCATTAAGGTCAATGCAAGGGTTCCCATTTTATGAAAAACCCATGGTATTGCATACTATACATTTTTTAGAATTGTTTTTAAACCGTTTTAATTATAGAGGATACAATACAGCAAAACTGATTCAGATATAATTGCCAAATTGAAAGGAACATTTGAAGCCAGACCTAAGAAAATTAAGCCTCCTCCATCTAAGGATGAGGAAGCACCTAAAAAGAAGAAGAAGAACAAAGATCCCAATAGAGTGCCTGGTGGAAACAATGCTGAACAACCACCCAATCAAATTCTTTTCCTTACTAATTTACCTGATGAGACCAATGAAATGATGTTGTCCATGCTGTTTAATCAGTTAGTATCCATTTTTATGAAAGTTATTAAAAAACAAATTATTTACTTCTGTTTTTTAGATTCCCTGGTTTTAAAGAGGTAAGATTGGTGCCGAATCGACATGACATTGCTTTCGTTGAATTCGAAAATGAATTGCAATCTGGAACCGCTAAGGACGCCCTTCAGGGCTTTAAAATTACACCGACGCATGCAATGAAGATATCGTTCGCTAAGAAGTAATGTGTTAAGTTGTCAGTCTTTAGAATTATCTTTTTTTTTTTACTTTATTCTAAGAATTAAGCATGTATCGATTAAATTAATCAGCAACAAATAAATTTATCAGTTCTTAATTTATATATATCACCAGTTCCCTCAATCTTCACCTTAAATAATCATTTTTCAGTTTGTTAGTTAAAATATAATGTAGAGGGACAAATTAATAATACTTTTAGTCACCAATAAAACTAGTAATGCTAAAAATAGGTTTTTTGGAAGGCAATTGCATTGAAAATTTGGTCAAATCATAATTTTTCGAATTTAGACTTACTAATTTTGTTTTTCTACACTCAAAAGGTGGATAATTTTAACTTTAATAATAGTACTCGAAAAAAAAAATATATATATCAAAGTGTGTATTGGCCATTTCGGGGGTTAACCATGTGCTATGCATAGGGCTAGTACGAAATCACAGTTTGCGTTTCGCGCGTTTCTTCGAAACGCAAAGCAGGCATTTCAGAGCCGCCAGGTAACGTCTAGCCCTTGGAATGTATTAATCGTCGTCCATGACGAATCCAGTCCTGGGTTGCTGCTGGTGCTGGTTCCTCTGCAGGATATTGAGGCATTGAAACAAGCAATGAAGCGAAGCTGCTGATGTTGCCTTCAGCAGCAGCAAGTTGGGATCAGTGAAGGATGCACTGGATGATTCCAAAGCATGGCACAACGTTGTGTGAGCTTGTTCGCATTCCGAAATCTGATTTTTTGCACAGGTTATTGCATCAATTGCAGCCAAATGTTCTCTGGGAGGTAAAGGAGTTGCATTTGCAGTGATTGTCTATTAAGAAAATAATTGCTTTTTAAATATTATATGAAATATACAAGAAGTACAATGCATACTTTTGTATGTGCTTCAGCAACTGCTCTCAAACCATTTACCCATTCTTGCCTGGCCCTGGCATCTGAAGCCCTCAATTTGAGCATATCTCCAGATGCAACATGCACTGTAAATGTTTTTGAGTCTTCATCACTGGGACAAATTACTGCTCCTGCCAAGTGCACAGATCCCCTTGGCACAGTCCTATCAGGCTTGTCTCCCTCGCACAAATAATAATGCAAGACACCTGCAGAGCCATCAACATGAAAGTATCGATATTGCCATCCTTTCATAACGTTTGTGTACTTGTAAAGTTGCCCTGAAAATTGCCTAGACTTTGTGTGCATATCCATCTTGCTATTGATGCATTTGTGCTGTTAAACCACTTAAATAATTTATTTTTTAATGCTTTGTACTATAACATGACTGCAAAGCGAAAATCAAAATATAACCTTTGATGTAAGGGTCATTAAAATTTTGTTATTAATGGCGGACGAATGGCAAGCAATTTTTCAGTTCCAATTAGCTACAGAAACGGTTTTTAGGACAATATTTGCTATATTTTTATAGCTAAATAAATGTATCATACTTTTTATTTTACATATTTGTGTATTGCATAATTATAGCTTTTTAAAATAATTTTTAAGTTTCAAATTTCTTTCATAATTTTTTCGCAAATTAAGTTACTTTAATGTTTTGAAATGGAGCGAGCAGTTTATTTCTCAAGAAAACATTAAAGTCCATCTTATTTCGGTTTATATTTAAAAAAAATCGTTGAAATAGTTAAAAAAAAAGCGCAAAAATGCAGAAAACGAAAAACTTGTTTGTCCTCCATCTGCCATTTTTTTATATAATTTTCTAGTAAAAAAGTGTTGCCAACAGTAGGTGCTTAAAGCACTTAAAGAGTACCGTTGGAGTGACAACGCGTTCAAGGGGGGATGCCATGTGTCTGAGAACTTCCACGTATCACCAAGTGGCCACCGAAAGCGGTTTCTAAGTTTGGTTGCGCTCAACACTTCGTTCGTGATCCGTGCTCTGAAAATACACGTTTGTGGCAGCATTTATACTTATAAATCAATTTAGTGTATACAACATGAGAAACATCTTCATTCTTTTACTCCTGGTTTTGCCGGCGGTAATTTTTACCGTGGAAAGTGGTGAGTTACCTTATACCAGCCGAAAATTGAAATTTATTAATAGCCATCGTGGCACTGCTAATTATTATAAATAAAACTAATCCCTTAAAACGCAGCACTGCTTGTTTAATTATACGAAATGTTAAAATCTGTTGAATTGTTGCATTGCAGGACACAAATTTGTGGCATATGCTGAAGATGCCGAAGAAGCTGAAGTTGAAGGAGAAGCTGAGGTAGAAGTCACAGCTACAGAAGAGGAAGAAGAAGAGGATCCTAAAAGTAAAGCATCACCAGATGCAGACACATCATTACTCTTTGTTAGACCAGTAGCATCTGGAGCTTCTCAGCTTGGTAATGTTGATTTTTTTTAAATTGTGGATTTTGTATTTTTTTTTTTTTTTGCAAATGTACCATTAGAATTACCTGCTGGAGTCCCTGTTGAGTTCCTTGTTGGTTTCCGCAACAAAGGCAGCCAAGATTTTGTAGTGGACACCATTGAAGCTTCCTTCCGTTATCCAATGGACTTCAATTTCTACATTCAAAACTTCTCTGCTATCAGATATAATAAGCAAGTGCCGCCTTCGCAAGAAGTCACCTTTGCTTACTCTTTCATCCCCTCCGATGCCTTCACCGGCCGTCCTTTTGGTCTCAACATCAACTTGCAGTATCACGACGTAATCGGTAACGATTTTCACGAAGCTGTCTACAACGAAACCATCCAAATCGTTGAATTGGAAGAGGGACTTGACGGAGAAACGTTCTTTTTGTACGTATTTTTGGCTGCCGGTGTTGTTCTGCTTTTGGTCATCGGCCAGCAAACCCTCTTGAGCGTAGGACGTAAGAGGACTAGTCGTAAGGCTGCTCCAGTTGAAACGGGCACTAGCAACCCCAACAATGTGGACTTTGATTGGCTTCCTAAACAAACACTGGCTAGTTTAAGTAAGTAATCAATGTTAGTTGATTATGCAAGGAGTTATGAAATTTATGATTTGTTTGTAGATAAACTGCAGAAGTCTCCCAACGCTAAACAATCGAAATCGCCCAAGCAGCAGGCGCAAGGTAAACAGACCAAGTCGCCGCAACAAAGCCCAAGACAACGTAAAGCCACGCGTGCCCAGGACTAGTTTTCTTACAAATGACTGACCTCATTAAAATTTAAATTATTCATCCATCAACCAGAGCAGCAAACACAACATCGTTTGTAATATATACTTTTTGTTATTTATGGTGTTAACTAGTTTTCCCTTGTGTTTTTTTCCTAAAAAAAACGGATGTCGTAAATATGCAGTGACTATTGTTCATTGCAAAAAATCAAATTTGAATGCCCTATCGATTGCTACTCTCCTAATGATGACGCGTATCACACAATTGTCTCAAATCGAGTAGTATTTAAGATTGAACAATAAATATTTATAATAAATTTCATCTTTGTGAGGTTTTTTGGAAGTAAATATAAGTTATTTCTAAATTTGTAGTGTATTTTGTGTTTTTATTTTGGTTGTGGGAAAATTTGATATCTTTCATTTGCAATACTTTGATTTATTGCGTTTGGCTTAAAAAAATCGTTTTATTGATTACTAATTAACGTAGTGTGTCAGGTATACATTAAAACACAAATTTCCCAACAAAATACATTTTTATAAAGATAATCGCATTCTTGCCTTTTAGATTAGACAACTTCATTGATTACTTATTGTTGAAATCAAGTAACAAGAACTCGTCAAGAACTGATACAAGCATACCGGGTGTTACACCCGGCCATAGGGAATTACATGAGAAATTAAATTTTGTTTTTTTTTCATTCTCCGCATTGTAATTTTTCGAGAAATTAGAAGACTTAGGTTGTAGTAATCATTGAGGAGAATCTATAAACTTTTTTTTCGAAGCTCGTGTCATGCCTGGTTTTTCTGTAGTCGTCCTTAGAGAAACGGTAATTTTGAATTTCGCGTCCACAAGCACTGTTGCCAGAACTGGTGAAAAATCACCAGTTGTTCCTTCAACTTTTGACGAGTGAATTTCAGGTCCAGGTTAATTTTTGCCAAACTCGGGGAAAACTCTTAGGAAAGTCGAACAATGAACACAAATTTAAATGGATGAGTTGCACAATATCTTTAAATAAGCCGTAGGTTGTACAAATATTGAATAGTTGACAGGATAGTTCCAGAAATGTGGTCAAAATAATGATAATCTTTATGGCAACATTGCCCTCAGCCTGTGATTGCTGTTTTTTAAATTTTTAATAAAATATGGGTAATTTAATATTGGTAACAGTAAAAACCTTATAATTACGAGCACATGAGGATCTACGTGTAAGAGGTTTAAACCTCTTGATGATAATTATCATCACTAATATGAAATTATCAATATTTTTTTTATAAATAAAAATACTAATATGGCAATCATGACAAACGATATCCACAATTGTTCATAATATTCAACAATATTTAGATGGGCTCTCATTGGTGGTTGTTGACATATTAAAAATGAGGGCGCCAAATACAAAATTAACGTTTTTCAAAGGGCTGTTGCATAAAAACGAAAAATAGTACAAACAATAAAGGAGGATACACCTCACAGAATATTAATACTCAAGTATTTATTTTATTTTTTTGTTTTCATTTTTCATATTTAAGTCACGTGATTTAAAGTAAAAGTAAAACCATTGACTAAGAAAAGAACTTATTAGTCAATGGTAAAACTTATTTATTGCTATGATTAATTGTTATCATTGATAAAGAAGTTTTAATACCATTTAATCTACTTACTTATTTGTCAATGTTGATATGTAAAACACGTAAAGATAATTGTAAAATAATTTAAACTGAGATCTGAGATACTTGAATCGATTTGCAACGGTTAAATTTAAATTCTGCCGTTTCAAAAGTGCCGACAAACGGCAATAATGGCTGCCTAACGTAAATCCTATAGATCTTTTATAAATTATCGTTAATTTTACTGCGTCATGTAATTTTTCAATACAATATCAAAAATCATGACCCTAGAAGTCTCTTATGTAAAATATAGACACTACATACAGTTGCAATGAAAAGTTATATTGCTCTAAACATATGCAAAATTGTTAGATACTTAAAAACTAAGAAAATTTGAAAATTATTTCACTTAAGAATTATCTGGCAAATCCATTAGACAATCAAAACAGAAATCATTAGCGCTACCAACCATTAGGGAATGAATATATAAATGAACGTAGCTTTGGGAATGCAGGGTATGCAAGGAATTGATGGAATTTGACCGCAGCATATCAACGATTTGAACTCTGAATGGTTCGAGCGCTTCGACGACAATCGGCAAGTCACCGATAAATTTCCCGCGGCAGCAGCAGCGGCAGTCCGAAGAATCGAAAAACAGGGCAGTTAGCAGTAATGTCGAATGCGAGAGCGCACTCTTCGATGGCGACGTCGGTCCCCACAGAAGGTACAGAAGAGAAGAGGGACGAAGCGGCGCAGGCGTGGTGGCGGGCGTCGCGACGACTCGGATGTCAGCTGTGCGTGTAAAAGCTCGACGCCCAGTCTCGGCAGGTGATGCCTGCAGCCGACTGCTCTCCGATGGCAGTCCCGTGCCGTTTTTAGTCCATATGTGATGTACTTATTGCAGCACGGTGTGAACCTATCTCGGCGGGCATGTAGGACCAGGGGGTTGTTGTGGGCAGTGCTACTGCTCGCCGCCGTCGTTGCCGCCACCACAGCGGATGCCTATCCACAAGCGCAAACCGGCGATGAGCTCGGAAGGCAGCCCTTCTATCCGAAACCGGATCCGCAATCCTTGCCGGACGATTTCAGCGGCCCGTATGAGGGTCTGCAGTTCGGCCCGATGGGGCCTAACACTCCGGCGGCGGCCTCCGGAGATGATAACGTGCCTCCTCCGGAGGCCACGACGCAGACTACCGCGAACGGTAACGGTGGTGCCCCGAAGACAGTGCAGCGGTACCAAGTGGCCTCGGTGTCCTTCGCACGGGTCGAGGTGCCCTTCATCATAGGCTTATGGATATTTTGCGCCAGTCTGGCCAAAATCGGTGAGTAACGATCCCCTCGCACTGACCCTTTGACATACTAAACTAAATTAGATTGCCTTTAAAATCATCGCAATCGATATCTAAGTCACGACACTGTTTTTTTTTTTCTTCTCATTATTATTATTTTAATATGCAGGCTGCTTGCTTTAGAGACGTTATCATTATCAAAACAATGGCTACTGCCGATTAAACATTTTTCGTATTTAAACATTTAGGTCTTTTGGCGTCGTCGCGCCGTAACGTGCTGTGCATTGAAAGCAGCGGAAAACAGATTGTTTCGGGGAAAATGCGTCCTTGAGATATCTTATCTTAAGTAAAGATAGAAGTCGTGCCTTCCTTGTGAGCGTAATTAAAACAACAAAAAAGTCGCTGGAGGAAGTAGTGCAAATAGAGGATGTAGGGAACCAAGTGTTGTAGAATCCATTCGATTTGTGTGGGAAATGCGATCTTGTTATTACTAGTTTGGTAACCGCAACATTGCGGTTTCAATTGAATCTCTTTAAAATCTTATAAATTCCTGCACGACGTAATTGAACGACATGTGTTTCAGATGGACGCCCATTGATTCCATTAATTGTCATTATTGTTTAATTCCATCGCTTACTACTAGAGAAAACTAGAATTAATAAGCAGTAAATTGCCTAAATTACACAGCGTTGATAATATTGTACGTATATACAATCAATTGCGCCGATTGAAAATGCATGATAATGAAATAATGACAAACAAAATATGTATTCGAGTATTGTTCGGACGGGCTTTTTGTAGTACCTACATCAGTCATTCATAAAAGCCGGAAGCAAAACGGAAATTCGTATTAAATAAACAGTAATTTGGAAACATAATTCAGCACCGTTGATTACAAAATTGCTCGCAATTAGTCGTTGCGAATAAATTGTTCGGCAATAAAAAAGGTTTATATGATATAACATGCGCCAAGGTTGATTTTTTCCTATAATCCCAATGAGAAATTACCTTTTAAATATTTTTGCCACACTAATCGCTCGAAGAATTTCCGCCGCTTACCGGTTTCTGTTTCACTTTAGAGTTTTATTTCTGTTTTTAGTTAGGGAACTGAAAATCTTATTGTACGGAGGTTTTTTCTTTCTAATGGTAGTATTTTGAAACGCAATTCCGAGTAGGTTACGCGAAGAGAGCACTTTTGATGGGTTTAGGAAACAGACCCGCTTGTTATAAATAGTTTTCGAGTTATGCAGAACGGTATGGTTTTCCACTGTCTATTTCGTTCACTTTCCATCCGTCAATTCTTGTTGCCGATATGTGCTGCACTAAAAAATATTTCATTTACTTCTTCGTGTAAATGTATTAAATATACATTTATACCATCAGCAATGTTAACGTTAGTAACTACTGAATATAGTTATTTTTTCTGTCTTTCGATTTTCATCTTTCCTGTCTTTGAAATCCTTAAGACTTTTAGAATTTTTTTAATATAGAGAAATTGAAGTTTATTTTAATATTTCATGTTTAAATTGTTACAGTCAGTTATAAATTAATATTTTAAACGGACCAAACATACAATATGTTTCCATTAGACCTAATAAAACATATTGATTGCTTTAAATATAGCTATATTTCTTGTGAAATAATAAAAATGAAAACTATTTATGGTTCATTGAATGCAGTTATTTTTGGAATGCATTTGTTTAATTTTAAATGAAATAAAAAAAAAGCTTCATAATAAATTATAAAAATGTTTTGTTAAAAAAATTGTTCACGTTTTATTAATGATTTTTTGAAATTTTGTATTAAACGACAATATTTTAACTATTTTCTTTTTACTTTTAAATAATATTTGGTACTTTATATCAGAAAAGTTTAAAGAATTTTTAATTTGAGAATTCCATAAATCAATAAATTAACATGAAGATTTAAATTTTAGTTTTTATTGGCAACTGATAAATAGAAAAGTTTTAAAACATATTTTAATTATTTCTCATTTAAATTTGATATAGATTAATTAATTTATAAACTTTACTTATCCTTGCTTATTTATTAGTTAATCAATTTATTTCTTATCTGTTACATTTAAAATTGTAATGAAATAAAGTAATTTCATAATAAAAAAATAAAAAACTAAAAAAAGGCTACCAAACCGGCGGAATTAACTAATAACTTGTGAATATAAACCGTTGAATTTATGAAAAAAAAAATCTCTGAGTACTTTAGCAGTCAAGCATCTTTTGTACGAAAATGAGATCACTCTTATACGCAGAACTTCCGTCCCAAAAAGAAAACACTCAGCTTCCGATCCCTCGCATTCAAACTGCATGAATAAACAGTCAAGTTTTTTCCTTCCCAAGAAACCATGATTAAGGAATTATTTCGAGAAAACCGTTTCTGTCTGCATTTGTTTTTTTGTTTGTTTCAGTTTTCTGTTTTGTGTTGTTTAATAAGCATGTAGTGACAACAGGGAAACCAAACAATAGCAGCAAACAGAAGCTCATTACTAATGTTTGCTGTAGCACGATTTAGCTTTTAGACCTCTAATATCCATTGACAATCGATTTACATAATTAAGACTAAGATGAGTTTTCTTTAGTTTAGAATAATGCGCGTTATTGTAATCTAGACAAAGTAGCTTATAATTTTAATAAAAAACAACTTTTAAGTAGTTTTTTTTTATAATTATTTTTTCTTATTGCTTTGTTTGTAAATTTATGAATTTATCTTATAAAGTTGTATTTTTTTCACTGAGTTTATTGCAAAATCCTAAAATCTAGTTTTAGAGTTGACGATATGTGTTACGAAATTCGAAATTGGTAATTTATTGCAAGGTTTGGATCATTCGGATTATATCGTACAACGGTATTAAGTTCATTGTTTTGTGGATGACAAGTAATTAATCAAAATGTGATTGTGTTCTCTTGACAATTTCAATTAAAAGGGATTAATATCAGTGAGATTAATTAACTTTTTTTTTGTAGAAAAGTTTTTATAAATCAAAATGTTTCCGCAAAATAAATTAAGTTTTTAATAATTTGGAATTGCAATTTTTAATATTAATTATTTTCATTGCATTTAATTACTTACCAGCTGTTCCGTCGTCATATCGTATTCGCCGCATTTCTGCGGATTCTTAATTAGGAAATTTTGAGTATAGAATACTTTTATTGTACACTCATTCTTACTTTTATTGTACACTCATTCT
>JASKGO010007945.1:0-13887 GCA_030556065.1 Holobus sp. GC000080 | reverse complement strand
TTTTTATTCTGTCCCATTTTTTATATTGTTCATACGATTATAATCATTTAAATTATTTTTTTAGTGTTATAAATTAAATGTTTAAGAGCTTCTTCTTGGGGAGGATAACTTTATTGGTAACCGTAATAGTCAGCAAGCGGATAATGAAACAAAAGGTTTATTTACAAGCCCCTTTTTGTAACTCTAACCATTCTAACTTTAAAGCTATAATCTAAAATTAATAAGTTTTCCTAAAAGTGGTATGAGCAAAATATACTTAGATTGTTACATTTAAAAGAAATTGAATTCTTTTAATAGTAACACAATCTTAAAATAAATTGATATGGCAAATTTTTTATTGTTACAATCGATAGAAGAAAATATAAAATTTAAGTTGAGCTAGTTTTATAATTTTTGTTTGTATCCAAAATGGGTTTTGATTTAGTAATCTTTTTCAATTGTCTAACCAAGTTACCTTATCTAGAAATTATTTAAGAATTTATTTTAAATAAATTAATCTCCTGATGTAACGCTAATTTACTGATGTTAAATGTTAATATCCTTTTTCTTAAACATTAATTGTAACTTAAAGAATTATTATGTCACTTAGCTTTTTAGTTAATATCTGAGAGATATACTTGATTAAAGTATCATAGAAATCAAAAATGTTTTATTATCAAAATCGCAAATCCTGACGCTTTTTATCAAACAAATGTAAAAAGCTAAATTTTGCATTATAATTTTGTAATTTTATGATTTTTGATTTGCAACTTTCGAATACATTAAAAGAATTATAAAAGGTTTTCTAAAAATATACGTATGAAACTAAACTATTATTGAAATTGTAATGTTTTAAATATTATCAGACATTTTTAACTAAAATGTTACAATTTTGGCCAGCGGTAGTCGCCTAGAAAGATTGTATCGAAATTACGTACAAGTAAAGGTCAATTCATAGTGCAAAATTTTCTGTATATTTCTTCAACGAATAATCCATCAAACTTTGGTTCATCTCGTGATATACCTGGTGTCCTCAAGGAAGATAACACATCGTCATCCCTGGTTCCCCGCTGTCACTGTCCATAACTCAAATTAATTGGAAATTATTTTATAATCATTGCGATTTGTTTGCTTTCGAAATTATGAAGAAAATTAAAATAATTTTCAACAAAAAATAAATGTATAACGGACTAAACTACAGATTTCTATAAATTACAGAAATATAATGACATAAATTTCAATTTTTTTGAGCGAAAATTTGGAAAATTGCCGGAATTTGCGACAAAAAGGAAAGGTATATAAAATCGGGGGGATAATAAATAAAATGTTGGAAACGGAACAAAAACCACTATGCTATGGGAAAGGCGAAGGGACAGAAAAAAAAAAGTGGGCGAAAAGTTGCCTTGTTACGGATAACGATCCTAAATCTGCGCGACTTCAATGGTTTTAATGTTCATTATATTTTCCAACGACGGCTTATTATAGAACGACGCACTAATATACCGACCGACTACCGACTACCGACTATCTATATCTATATAGAGTATACTTACATACTATACTATAGATAGGAATAGGACCTCTATACCATAATATACTTTGCTTTATATACTTACTTCTATATATCTACATACAGAGTACACTTTATATCCTATAGAAGGATAAAAACGACGATTATGTATCAGCAGTCTCTCTTGTTTCGTCCATAGCAAGTATGCAAATAAAGGTCAGGTTCGAAAACCACCCCTAATAATGCGCAAGATTTAAAGTAGCGGCCAATTTAAGCGATCGTTATCTTTCACTGCTATCTCTCTCTGTGTGTGTGTGTGCGCCGCTGAGCTCCTTACAATCGCGGCACTAAAAACAAGGACCCTTTTTGCCCATATTGGTACCTACCTAATACAATAACGAAATTAACAAACTGCTTATAGATTATATACATCAGCAGACAAGCGAAAAAGGAAGAGCGCCTTCTCGAGGAAAACTTTTAGTTTTTTTTTTCTGTTTTTTCGTTTTTTTGTTTGTTTGTTTGTGAAAGAGCGGCATAAGATGTAATAAGTACATGTACCCTTTCAGAAACTTAAATGCGCCAAGCGGTCTACTAAACTAAACTAATGTGTTTCCACTTCTAGCTACTAGTTTCCAATATACAGGGTGTGTTTTTTAGTTTTTCAGAAATTAAAAGTTTTATTTTAAAAATCAGATTTAAATAATACGCATTTTCTAAACAAAATGATATCTTGTGTTTCTGCAATACGAGTACAAAATAACTTTTTAATTTACAAAACAACCCCTGAAATTAAAAATAAAAAAAATATAAAAATTCTAATCTAATTTATTTTAAGTACTTTATCTTACCAAATCTTAATTTTAATTTTCTCTAAAATATATAGGAAAAAGAAACATAAAAATAACTAAATGGTAGAAAATTAGAAATGATCCTGTATAGAAGGAGGAGTAGCGTAGTCTAAGTGAAATGAGTGAAGTTAAGTGAGACCGGAAACGGGAGTGAAGATGTAATGTCAGTCGATATGTAAGGAGCGTCGTCTCATTAGGAGGAATGCAGCGCTAAACTGACATGTGTTTCTTAAATATTAATCATGTTTTTGGTAATTAAAAGCCGCGCGCTTAATTAGGGGGTGTTCGTTTTATACACTACACTACTCCACTCTCCTCTACTCTACACTACTTAACTCTACTGTACACACACAACGCAACGCATACATAACGACCGTCACATTCCATTCAATTTACAGTAAACTGAAACCTAACCATTTGTATAATTTATTTACCTCCAACAACCACCACTTCAGCTACTTAGTTACTATTACGACGAGTATATTACCTGCGATGTATATTATCCGTATTTCAACTTATATACTACTTATCTAGCAGTTGATTGTAAGTGTAGTGTAATTAAATATAAATTATTGTCATTACCATTTTAATTAGTGTTAATTGCTTCTTTTCCTTTGTCTTGCTCTGAATTTAAGTTGTTATTTATTTTATTCATTATAGTTATTACATTTATTACTAGTTTTTTTTTTATTGTAACAAAAACTTAAAAACCGGAAATTAAATTTCTAAAGAGTAAATTTCTAATGAACAAAAAATAGAATCGTATAATGATAATAAACCGAGCAATAAATCATTTATTATTGCATGATATTTACAATTTGCATATTTATAAATCTCTTCCCTACAAAAAACAAAAAAAAAATGAAATGGAAAAAAAAAATAGAAAGACAAATGATATATAAATGAAATGAATTGAAAGTAAACGCCGTTTACCATTAAACAATTTGCAATTACCGTCGACGCATGCAGTCGGCCTGCAGGGGGGGTTAACTCGTCGTATTAAATAACGACATTGGATTAGAGTGGAAAAGGGGAAGACGGAGTGTTAGGAAATAAATCAATGATGGTTGGGAACACAAGTCATATGTAAACGATCCCCTATTAGGAAATCACTATCCGGAACTGAACGCCGCCGGGAACTTCTGGTCTCTGCTGGCTGGTGGCTGCTGAAGCTGAGGCTGACACTTAAATACACACAATCCTACAGATATAGAGTCACATAGAATGGAATGCACAGATAGAAATTGAACGAGCTGGAGGGAGAAGAAGTCCTGATTATCCATTGCTTCGGAATAGTATGGAATAGGAGGGTTCGTTTAATGGGGTGCCGGGTGCCATATACAAGTTACACCGTTCAGTTTTCAACTATACGTACGAAATGAACTCCCCATTATATTATTATATCCTTCATAATCATGTAGCTGTAACATATAGCAAACAGTATGAACAGTTGAGTGGCTTTAATGGAAAATTCAAAATTTCAAACAAATTTCCTATTTCAAAGATAACTTTGTGTAACTATTTCATTTTTATTATTTTTTATATTTATTAGTTTTTCCACTTTCAAGATTTTTGTGATTTTCAAATTAATTAGTTGCTGATTTATTCATTTGTCGATTAATTATTATTTGCTTGATTTGGTGTGAAGGTTTTTAATTATTTTTTGTTAGGTAGCTATAACTCTATAAGATTTAATTGGGAATTCATTAATATGTAAGTTTTATTTCAAATTAATTGCTAATTAAAATGTTTCTCTCCAGTTTTTCATCAAGATAACTTTCAAAAATTTGAATTTTCTAAATAGTTCAATATTTAGCTTTTTTTTCCAAAATTAGTATTTTTAATTAATTATAAAGTTAATTAAAAATGTTTATAAATAAATATCCAATTAGTTATTGTAATGTAAATTAAAAAAAGAAAAATCACCAAAAGTCATTTTATAAAAGGAAAAGAGTAGTTAGTAGCTAATTTTGTCGGAGTTGGACGTTTTTTGGAAAGTTTTTAATTGTCCCGAAGGAGTAAAACGGTTAATTCGTGAGTGTCGCAGTACAGGCGTAGGACAGGTAGCCGTGTCCCTTTGGGGAAAAAAATGTTGATTGGGCAATAAATCGCCTCTTCATGGCCGGTCCATGTTTTGTTTCGTGTTCGTCTTAATTGTGATCTCCAACGTCGCAACGGAAGAAGCTAAAGGGAACCGATGACCATATCAGTGGGCTGCGATACTTAAAAATTTTACTTTTATATTCTTTACAGTTCTTCTACAGCTACACTACACTACACGATGAGTAGCGAGTGACAATAATAATAATTATTATTCCGCTGTGCTGTGAGACGAATGAATAGGTGAGGTAGTCAGAAGTCGATCGTTAATTTTCATCGTTTCATCGTTCGTTTAAGAGCGACTTATTAAGATCCGTGCACTGATTTTGATCTTCGTTATAAAATTATACCCACCACTGCAGTATATTCTACTTTTCCACATATAGATAGACTTGTGCCGATAAGGACGGGAAATGTGAATATGTGATAAACTTTATTGCTCTGCATTCTTTTGCCCAAAGAGACCTTTAGAAAGAAAAAAACTGAAAAAAGAAAAAGAAAAAAGGTAAATTTTCAATTGTAAAACTGACAGTTTATTTTTTATTATATTTTATTTTAAATTAAATGGTATTTAAAATTTATTATAGAAAAATAAAATTTTCAATTTAATTTATTACTGTAATTCTTTTAATAAATTTCGTTAATTATTCATTTAATTATAAATTTTGTTTATGTATAAATACTGAGAAGAATAGGGTTTCAACGGAATTTCATTTTGTGTTTTTTTTTTTCCATGGAAAATTTATGCAAATAAGTATAATACTACCAGAGATATAAAAAAAAATAAAAAAAAGTAATAAATAGCAATAATTAGTGCATTTCTCTGTCCCTCTTGCTCTTTGTTTGTTGTTAATTACAAATGGACGCAGTTGGCGGTGCGCATTTTATAACAACATGATGAATTTTAATTGAATTAATCCGATAATCACTGTAGATAGGTATTAATTAGGGTACAAATGCGTCCGTTCGGTTGCTGCTTGCTGCTGCTGGCTGCTGCGTGGCTTTTAATTAAAATATTGGGGTGACGCGGAATGTTAACGAATCGGACTGCTGACTGACTGTGTGTTGTCCGTCCGTCCGTCCGTCCGCTCGTTCGTTCGTTTCGTTCATTGGCGAGGGACAATTCCAAAAATGCCAACACGAAAAATTAAACGGGATAAATAACCGAGACACGTAATTAAGCCCCTAATTTGCTCCTTGGAAATCTTAACAAGCCATTATAAAACGATATACCTTTCTTTACCTATACCTAGGTATATCTGTATGCAGAGCATAAAAAACTGAAAAAACGACAATCAACTATTATGGCTAAACGTTTTCTTCTTCTTCTTTGTTTCTTTTTTCACTTAAACTTATTAAAAATGCAGTGGTACCATTTAAAAATCAAATGTTGGAACCATTTCTGGTTAAATCGGAAATGATGTAAAAATGACATCCAATCCTATTGGTACTGTTGTCTTTTTTGTTATACACCTAATTTTGAAAATTTCGGTTTTTCAATAAAGAAATGGCAGGGGTGAAAAATTTTGAAATTTTGAAACATTGAAATTTTGAAATTCCCTTTTCCCAATTTTAGCCGTAATTTCCAAAGTTTTGTATTGTAAAGATAAATACAAAATTTGTATTGCATAGATCAGTTAATTTCTAGTGTCTTCGGTTTCAAAGAACGAAGAAAGTTCCCAAAATGAAGAAATGACGTCATTTTGCATCTAAAAGGAGAATCCAAAATGTTACATCCTTTCTACTTCTGTTCATATTATGTGGTTTATCATTAAATTGGTAGTTTTATTGCGTATTTTGCTTATATTATGTATCCAAAAATGAAAATAGTTCTTCAAGTACCTAACTTGCAATTAATTTTATAGTATTAAGTGAAAAACGTTGTCAAAAAGAGAAATAAATCAAAATAGACAAGACATCATTGAACTTTAAAATCCAATTACAGTGAAACGCAATATAATTATCAACCGATTAAAACGCAAATGAGTTGCATACAATAAATGTTATTCGATTAATTAAAAATAATGGAAATCCGAATAAAAAGAAAAAGCCAAAGTTTTAATTAGCCAGATAGACTGTTGAGTTGTGTGTTTAGTAGTACTCTCGTAGAGTCGTAGTCCTTATAGATCAGAAGGTGTGGAAAAGGATTTTTGCATTTCCACGCACAGAGGCACAGCAGTATGAAATTTATGATTGCTTTGAAAACAAATTTTTAAGTGGTGTTAATGATAAATTTAGTGCGCGTACTCTTGTAAATACTTACATATTGCTTTCGTGGATCGTAAAAAGCTTAGTTAATGTTGCGACCATTGGCTGTGGCTGCTGCTGCTGGTTTATTTTAAATGGCAATTAAGATGCTACCGTGCATGGCGAACCAAAAAGGACCATCGGCAGCAGCAAAAAAAAAACAACAAAAAGCAAAAGAAGAGAAGAAGAAAAAAAAACACAACGCTGCTTCCATCCCATCCACTCTTCTGCTGCTCCCGTATTGCGCATCTTTTTCTGTCCTCTGTTTTTCGCATCAGTCTTCCCTACTTCTTCTTCTTCTTCGTCTTCTTCTTCTTTTGAAGAAGCAAACCTCTTGCATGCTGCTATATACCTTTTACCATGTTAAAGAGACGCGAGATAAAGTTTTTAATGCGCGTTGCGAAAATAAATGAAGAGAAGAAGAAGAAGAAGAAGAAAAAAAAAAAATGAGGAGAGCCGCGTCTTAACAAATGGCATCGTTACATGAAGGAGATGAGCTTATTTTACAGCTCAGTTATTTATATAAAAGCGTCTCTCTTGAGACGAACTAATAATTAAAATTAGAATGCGCGCGTCGGTCGCTGCGAATTGCAACGATAATTAATAAATATTTTCTTTCGATTTGCTGCACTGCTCTGCTGCTGCTCTCTCTCTCTCTCTCTCTCTCTCTGACTCCGCTTGATAATTTTTGCGCTCGGAGCGCAAAGCGAATACTGCTAAAAGTAATTACTTTCGGCTTTTTATTAGGCTTGTTTATTGGCTCATTTTTAACGATTTCAATTAATGAGCCAGCCTTATTAATTACCGCGTTTGCTAACGTAATTAATTTAATTTGTTTCAGAATTATTTCATAATATTAGATACGCTTCGATGGTTATTTTATTCATCATTTTAATTATATTTTACATCTTTTTTTCTGCATAATATAAAAATAAAATGATGGATATTTTTTTATGTAAATGTACAGGGTGACACAGAGAAGGTGCTCACCTCTTTCAACCGATTTTTAGGACATTTTTCTCAATGTAAAACATTATTTTGGATTGATTTACAAAAATTCAGTTTTAACCACTTCCGGTTTCACTGAAAATGACCCCAATTTTTGATTTTTAAATTCCCTTTTTCTCCATTTTAGAAATCCTTGGGTAATTTTAAGTTTTTAAGTAATTAATAAAAATCGGCTAGTAAATAGAAAAATTAAAGAGGTATGTCACTTTTCTGTGTCACTCAGTATACTGGGTGCTTCAAAAACCACTCCTACCATTTATTTATTTATCCACATATTATTACCAATTGGTTATCCCCCAGGATGATCTCTAAAATGCAAAAAAGTGAAAAATTTGTGGTTGCCATTTTAAAATGAAAAGTTCGGGTTAGTTCCGGTAAAACCGGAAGTGATGTAAAAATGACAACTATCCATTTTGTATTATCTTATGTACGAGTATCTATACTAAATTTGGTAAAAACCAATAAAAAAATAAAAAAAAAATAAAGATATGGCAAGGGTGGTTGTAAATTTTGTGTCAGCCGGTATAATTTTTTTTATAATAATGGGAGAATAAGCAATATAAAATTGAATAATCAAATACTGGTAATCGATTCGTGTGTATTTAATTTATAAATACGAATACGAACAATTGCGCTTTCAACTGCAATAAAACATAATTTACTGCTGTTTCAATTGGAAAACTTTTACAGCCGCCTAAATCGAGTTTAGCTAAATGCCATAATAATAATTTTATTGAAATAGATGTACATAGGTATAGATGGTGTAGTATAGTCAGTTTGGCTCGGCCAATTTATTTATGATCGACAAGTCGAAATGAAAAACTGGAAAAAATGAAAAAAAAAAAAAAAATAGGGAGAGAGAGAGGGAGTGAGAAAATTTGCATGGCCCTGCTTACTGCTCTCTCTCTCTCTCTCTCTCTGTGATTTATGATCTCAGCTAGTGCAAATATCTGAATAATGCATTTGTGGAATTCATTAATGAGAAGTTCAATTGAAACGCAGCCATTTGTCGGGACTGTCTCTGAAGTGGAAATTCATGCATAAATTTATAGAGTGGTGCTCGGCAAACGTGTTATCAGGTGAAACTACCAGTTTATTGTACAATCACATTCAAACAAATGATTCCACTGTACTATCGCTTATATTGCTTATAGATTTATTGTTATAGATTTGCCAAAGGGTATATGTAATCTACTTTTTTGCTGTTTTAATAAAATTAATAAAAGTAAAGTTTATTTTAATGCCTATTATATGGTTTTATTTAAATTTTTTATAATTACTGAAATTTTGTTTTTCTTATATACACCAAAAATTCCTTTTTCAATTAAAATTTTCATAATTTTTAGGTATTATTTTCAATTGACTATTGTAATTTTTAATTTGTAACACTTTCGGTTTACCTGCCTTCAAATGACAATTTTTTATTTTAAAATTAACATCGTCGTTATGTCAATTTTTTGTATCCCTTGGGCCAAATTTTACTTGAAATCATATTTTATTTTACTTTTCTGCTTTATTGCAATTCTTTAAATCGCTTTAAATGAATTGGGATTAAATAAGTTTTGTAAAAAAAAAATACAGTATTCAATGCTGATGGGTATTAAGGGAATTATTTTCTAAAGAAGTCAATCCTTTCAATTTTTCCGTCATCGGGTAATTTTTTCAAATGGAATTACTTTGGTTCATTGAGTTATTTGAATTCTTCTTTTATTTTCAATGAAAATAAATTTTCATTAAAAAGTTGTATTGTATTGTAATCAATGGAATTGAATCGGATATCTTTTATTACAATTAAATTAAATTTACAAATATAAAAATTTAAATCAATTCATTAAGAAAATGTTAAATTAGGGATTTTTGCATGCTTTTAGTATGTTATTTATACAAACTCAGTGTCAAAAAAAAAAAATTATACAAACTGAAGTGATTTGAATAAGATTTGGAATCATAGCATAAAATTATTAAAATTAAAGTATAGTGCTGTATTTTTTTTCCTATTAGTGAAAACAACTTCAGTGCGTTGCCATCAATTAAAATATTAAAAATCATAAGTTAGGGTCACATTAAATTAAAATTTATTTTATTTATTGAATGATTATAATTTATGCCGCTTTTAATACAGAATTTTAGCATTTTTTTAGTTTAAATTTGCATTGAAATTTGGAAACCATCAATTCATTTAAATTTGAAACCTTTTGTTTAGGTTTTTGAATTATAATTATGTTGAATTTTTGGTTCTTCCTTGGCAGTGAACTTTTACTCGACTTTTCATTGAACGTTTTTGCTAATAATTAATTAATTGTCCATAGACCAATATTGAATTTTGAGATTTATTTTACATTTTGTACTTACTATTCATCTTTCAAAATTATGATTATCACTTGAATTTATTTGCCGTTTTTACTGTTTTAACTACCATCCATGGCACGAAGAATGATGAAGAACGCTTTATTATGCTATTATTAAGCCGCTGGACTTATTTTACCAATTTAAGGGACCTCAGTCGTTTACCCTGTGACATACTGACGGTAGAATTTAATTGTTCACTTGGTGTTGCAAAACTCTTTCTTGAATATCTTCGGTCACAAGTTCAACTACATTTTTGTGCGGCCCTAAATCACCAATTGCCTAATACCATCAGGATTACAAGAATCCCAGATTGAAAACCGCTGTCTTAAGGGATGAAATGAGTTTTGTCTAAGTCGAAGAAAATGATAATTAAATTAGTAAACAAAAATTACATTTAACTTCACATCATATAGTTACAAAGAAGAAAGACAAAGAAATTCAGCATTGGAAGAGGCGAAGATATATAAGAAAAAAAAGTGGTAATATTTGTTCTGCGAAAAGACATGCATAGAGAGTCAGATCTATTTCCATCTAATTATAATGACTACATAATAATTTGCAGACTGCAAATATATATTCATGAGAGATAATTACACGTGTGCGCTAACGTGATGAGTTTTTACCGGGAGACCGATGCTCGGTAATTATTTCTACTGTGTGCGGATAGCATATTGCAGATGAAGCAGAAGCAGAAGCAGACGAAGAAGTAGCAACGGCAGCATAGAGCGATAGAGGCGCATCGGCATCGGCAGCCAGTGGCAGCCTACAGTAGCAACAGCTTCTGTTTGCTGCTTCGCGAAATGAACGGCTTCATTATTACGCAGTCTATATCACTGCTGCCTCTTATTTAAGCCAATAGAGATAAGAATCTACTTTATATTCACTAAAACGTACTCAATTACTACTAGTACACTCTTCGCTAATTAACTTATTTCGCCGCCAAGCACTTTCATACGTTTTATACAGTGTATTTTAACTACTTTATCTTATTGCGGAGTTTAACATCGAATATCTTAATGTATTGATTTTTGTTTTTTGTTTTCTAATTGGTTTTAATTGTGATTATTGTGGGATTTTCAATACCCAAATAAGATATATGAATTATGGAATTAGATGAAATGGAAACCATCTTAAAAGATAACTTGTTTGATGATTTAAATTTTCAAAAATTCAGAGTAGCTTAAGAAACTAATTTATGATGTTTGAGTTGCCTATTGTTTTCATGTTTACAAGCTTCTGAAATACTTTTCTCTATTTTCGGATTATAATCAGATATAACTCACATATAATATAATATAGATGTCAATCAGAACTGCTTCTTCTGATTCAGAAGACACCAAATTACAAACATTGAATTTCCCTAATGAAACACAATTATTTTAATATTCAAATGATTTGATAAAAATTTTTGATTCCTTCAAGATGTTAATACTTTCTAGAGAAAGATGAAACCATTTTCCATCAAAATTTGTGATGATTTTTTTTTTTTTTTTGCTAACTTAGCATATTATAATGCAAATTTTTCATTTCTTGTGGATGTTTCTTGATTTTTAACAATTTTGGTGATAAAATTCTTTTTTTTTTTAATTTGACACTTATGTTTTCATCTTAAGGTATTGGTTTGATTGCATTTTAATTCATTTTTTTGTTGTTCTGGTTAAGAAACAAATTTTGAGAAAATTTCAGAATTTTGTGTGTGTTTGTAAATGCGAAAGAAGAGAGGAAGAGAAAGATGGAGAAGTTCCAAATTGAAAGATTCGCACTGTGCAGTTGCAAAGACTTAAATAGTTGGCTTATTTGTGCACTTATAAAGTTGTTCAGCGGAGTTGGAGTTGCGATCTTCGAAAGAGAGGAAAAAAAGAATTGTTGCAATTTTACGACTGCGCTATTGCTAAACGGAATCGAAAACGGCCTTAATGACTGACAACTCAGCGAACGCAAATTTATTTACTGCCAATTCGTTCGCTTAGACTTGCTGAGCCTCGACGGAAAAACATTTACCTATACTGAACGGCAGCAGTATGAACCTGTACAGTGTACATAATATATTTAGTTAAACCAACCAGTAATATTTCTTTGCTCTTTGCCTTTGCTCCACTGACAAACAAATAAATTAACACTCTTTTTTTTTACTTCTAATTAAATATATTATATCTATGTCTATACTAAATTTTCCAGAACATTCAAAATTGATTTCATTTATAATATAAACAAAATTTTCCTAGCAGATAATGTTTAGTAAGAATATTTAGTAAATTTAGTAAGAAGCTAAAATCAAAAATCAAATAAATATTTCAATTTAAATATTTTTTTTTCTCGGAGGGCATCTTCAGTGATATATTTATAGCGTCTGTACTATACGAGCCACAAGTATGAGAAAAAGTGAGCGTTGTCTGAGCTGAGCGTTTAATGAATACTCACTTTATTTTCTTAATTGACTCTGAAATGTATTGCGTACAATGGGATGCACCGCGCGGAATGATTGAGCTTACTGGAAACGAAAGACGACGCTCTTATTGCTTGAAAGCTCGAGCTGAACACACGTGAAACACATGCTGCTGCTGCGTCTTTCGTTTCATCGTTTCATCGTTTCAAACAGCCCGAATATCGAAACAGTAGCTGCTTTTTTATACGGCACTTTTTATACGGCATATTTTTTGGCACACCCGCCTCTCTTTGAAAAGACAGAAAACCTGGAGAAAAAAAAAAAAAAATATAACACACTTCCTTTTTGTATCTGTAATTCTGCACTATAGACACATTTTTATGAATGCATTTTGAATGCACGGTCTGCCTATAATTAGTCTCGATGGGTTCGATTTTCACCAACATGAATATTACAAGTAAATAATTTGTTGCACGTGCACGCCGGTTTCGTTTGTCTGCACGGTCTCAGTTGCTAATTAGGTATTAAATTTCTTTTCCGTCGGTACGATATTCGTCCTTTTGTTTTCTTGCTCCCTGCCTGCCCTTGTGTAAGTGTGCGAGTGTAGTACTCTCTACTCTACTCGTTGCGGTCGAGCTTTTTACAGTTTGCGTGCGTTTCGATTACATTTTTGACAAATTGCCTTCGTTCGCTATTTATATTTTATAAATTACATTTTCGCATTGCGTTTCCACATTGCATGTATTTCAATAATGATGCTATACAGGGTGTTTTTTTTAATTTGTAGTTTTTAATTTAAGAACTATTTCAAATAGAACAATATTCTATTTTTGCTAAAGTAAATGTTTTCTAAATCTTAGTAACTAAACATATTTTTATGTATGGGATATACCGAAAGTGGATGTCAACTTTGGCATTTTAAATACAATTTTCTTTGCATATTTAGATACTTAATTTAAAAAAACAATTTTTGTCGCCATTTTTTTTACTACAAACTTAATTTATAAAAATTGTATTGTATTGTTCACTTCCGGTTACTTTTACAAATGATTTAAAATCTTCTTTCAGAAAAATTATTGTTTCAAATTATTCTAGTGAAAATAGTATTCCATTCTCCCTCACTGATTGCTTGTTTGGAAACAGAAAAACCACTTTTCATATTTATAAAGAAATTATTCAAACAAAACTGAATTTATATAGTCAAAAAAGTTTTCAACAGAATATTACGATTCTAAGGCTTTATGATTTACAAATTAGATAATAATATTGAAAAGATAAAATACTTCAGTTACACGATACTTCTTGGAAGATTTCACATGACATAGATAAGTTTAATTTAAAATATACTAATGGCCGGTTGCACCGTTTTGCACTTAAACTTCATTTAACTAAGGGAACTTCACTTTTAAGTTAAGTTAAGGGTACATTTGGGTTGCACCGAAAAAATCTTAACAAAGTAA
>JASKGO010007938.1:0-40517 GCA_030556065.1 Holobus sp. GC000080 | reverse complement strand
TGATTATTAGCAATTCCCTTTCTTGAGTTTTCGTAACACTTTTTGCTTCATTTATATGTTTGTGTTTGTGTGTGTGTGTGTTTGTGAAGATTGTCGCGGCGACATTTCCTCCTTGTTTATTCATCATCTGCCCTATTTTTGATCCCTTTGAATTTAATAGATATTCTGAATTTAGGATGGCGGCTGACTTACGATAAGTGAGTCATAAAAAAACGGAACCTCAATTTTCCGCTTATGGCAGAACAGAATAAATAAACAGAGAAAAGGTTTCGAAAAAAGATTTGGATGAAGATCGCGAGTCTTGATCGGTTGCCAACAGTTTGTAATTTTCGTAGTGAAGCCATTTATACTCTCCACGTCTACGTACTTCACTTGCCATTTTGTGATGATTATTATTAGTACTGTTCCCGCGACCGGCTCTTTTAATATACGATACTATATGAACTCGCCACTGTTGCTCGCTAATAAAATGTGTATAAATAAATGATTTCACGGATGGTTCAATAAAATTCCTCGAGCGCTTCCTCCATAGTTATGTCGATAGGTAGTAGTAATGTTAATGACATCGCTCTTGCCAAGTATTTCCGGCAAACGTGTGTGTGTCTGTTCTGTTTGCACCTTGCCATAATAGTGTAATCTCACCTTTTTGGAATTGAACCGCGTGTCGGGAGGTGGCATACGGAGACCGTTTATAGATTATCATCGCGAAACGAGGTTAAAATGCACATGCAGGCGAAAAATGCAAATCGCGTAGGCAGCATCGAGTGCGCCAAGGCTGGCCCCTAGCCACGATGACGGTTTATTTTTTATTTCTGCTCTTTATTGGTTCTTTCCTCCGAGCACAAGCTTCCCGATTTCGCGGATATCGTGACCTCTCAGCTCGTTTCGTTTCGTTTCGTTTTTGCGAAATTCACATCTACAATAAAATAAAAAAAAAAGTTCTGCTCGATGGCTGGTGTGCCGTGTTGTTAGTTGTGCACCTGATGCACACACACACACACCTAGCCTAACGGCATTTCCTCGCCATTACCTCAATTATTATAAATGGCGTCTCGCGCTCGGTTGTATGGTAAATGGTAAATGGTAATTAAATGCAAACTCGAATTCCCACACACGAGCAGCTCTCAGATGGCACATTCTGTGTCTGCTGCTGCTGCTGTTGCTGTGTCATCTTTTCTTGGTTTTCTTCCGCTGATGGCCATCGCACGTTCGAAACGGGCAAGAAATAGCTGCAACAGCTAAATGCAACAGCAATAGGAAAACTTTCCCATCCCATCGTTTGCCTTTTGCATTTTTCCTTTTATGATTTTCGTTTAATTTTTTGCCATAAATATAATGATTTTTTTTTTCAATTTTCAAATGGAAAATGATGAAATTAATATCTTTTTTAATTTAATTTAAAAATACCGAGTAGCTTTAAGTCTCAATGTCATTTAGAGGTCAAAGTTTTTGAGGCCTTTCCGACTTGCTGGTGGGTCGTATCAAAGAGAGAAAAAAATGGCCTATAATTCATGGTCGATAATTGCACCTGTCGATCCCTGACGCGTTTCGCACTCTGCCTTTCTGGCCGTGGCAGTGGTTGTTGCCCTTTTCTGAGTTGCGAACGAGGTGAAAAGAGTTTGCATGCACACACAGAAACATACGTGTGTGTGTGTGTGTGTAGGTATGTATGGATATGAAAAAGAGAACTCATTTCGGGTTTTACGTGCACATGTGTGTACATAATATAAATTCCAGCGAAAGGTAGCACAAAGCCACATGTTGCCCCTAACTACTAGTAAACCGGATTCCACATCACCTGCCATCCATCTATATGTACTTTACCTACCACCACCGGTACATGCCATTTAGAGTTTCTCTCCTCGTTTGCCTGCGCTCGTATGGGTGTGTGCACCTCGAGTTTATTTTCCCTATGATCGGGCTGTGTGAAGGCCGAATGGAGAGAATGTAGAAGCACTAGAAGGGAAGACGTGTTGCTGCTGCTGCTGCTCTCTTGGAAATAATCGTCCGTTGGCCGGTTCGTTCGTTCGTTCGTTCGTGTGTGTTCATCCTCTTTGCGCGTTCCGCTCCAGTATTAACATAGTACATAATAGAAGCCAGCTGTTTCCTTTCGATCATCGAGATGGGGTGCACCCCATTGCACTCTTCCGCCTTTCCGTCTTGCGTTCCTTTGCAGATTCGCATTGCACACTTTTTTTTAGCTGGTAAAATGTTCTCTTTGCCACTGGTGCATAGAATTCCTCATGTCGATCGATCGAATTAAAGGAATTAAATGGCTACGCAAACCACTGCTACATTTAACTCCATCGGTTATAACTTTATAACCATCGTAAAAGAAGTGCGCGTGCAAACGTGACGCGATTACAAACAACCCTTGCATTACGTATACTATGTATGTCTGTACAGTGAGGGTCATAACACTCGTAACATTTCCAAATGTCCGATTTATCTCGTCAATCAATTGGCTTGACTGCCTCTGCCATCTCTCCTTTTTGTCATTTCCATTTTGGGTTTTCTCCCGGAAATTTCTTTCCATCGGTTTCAGTTGTTGATCTTACTGATAAATGCCTCCTGTGCATGTGTAATATTTGCAATCACGGTAATTTAGTTTTCAGTTTCATTGCTACAATAAAAATCGCTTCTAACTTTCTAAGAAACGGGTGCAAAAAATATAATGCTAATGTTTATAGCGAAAAACATAATTTGAGAGAATTTTTGTGAAGACTGTTGTTGTTGTTGTTGTTGCTGTTACTGACTGATATTATTTGTTCCAAACGTGTATTATGTATTATCTTTAATAATAAAATTCTATAGTAATTTTTTATGAAGCGTTTCGAAATGTCTGAGATTTACTCGGTCGCTGTGTATGTTCGTTCGGTAATTGGAAAATGTGGGTGAATGCAAGTAATATTAGCATTCAGCAGCTTATGTATGTGGTCGCCATGGCAGCGCCAAGTCATAAATCGTCGGGGCACATACACAAATACATACTACATACATACATTCACATGCAATACGAGTACATCCAGGCACGTAAACACGCGCTCCGTCGGCGGCAGCACGCGCTGCCACCCCCAGACGGACGGGCCCGGGCGCTGCCGCCTTTCCTCCATTCGGGTTGCCAAGCAACCCTCTCTCTTTCTCTCTGTGTGTGTGGGTATGGCGCGCGTCCGCTTTGTTTGTGTGTATTTACTATACATAAACCCTTGTTGGTTTTGCCCTCGAAACGGAAAACTATTCACGTGTGGGTGGGTAGCTAGACGTGTTTTGCAAGAGCACATAGCGCATAAAACGATTCTTGTTTGTGCAACCTAAATTGATTGTTCTTCTTTTTTTTTCTTTTCTTTTTTTTTTTCTTTTAATGAAAGTATTTCCTCACTTTTTTACATGTATTACGAGTATTAATAATAACCTACCGTAATCGAAACTGAAGGATTTTTTTTGTTTGTTCCAGTGTTTATAGGTTTATGCAGCTTTGGTAATTACGTCCGCGTTCTATTTATAATATCAACGCGTCGGTAATTTATATTGTAGTCGTTAGTAAAAGTATTAATTTGTGTGTGCAGTGTAAGCGTGTGTGAGTGGTGTATAACAAGAATTAAGAAGTAAGTAAGTAAGTAAGTAAGTAAAAAGAACGAGTCGCGGTATTATGGGTTTTTTGTCTGCTGTTGGGTGCTGCGCACATTACAAGCTTGGCTAAGTTCCAGCAAGTTGGCTAAGGTGACGCACAGCTAGCTCTCCATCGAAGAGAAGAATGCCTACGCACGGAAACAGGAATAACATTAAAGCCGCACTGCTGTTTGCGAACGCAGCCGTTCGCTTAGCCGCAGGAGAGCCGATGGCGCAAAGAGTAGGAAGGTCTCTTTAAAATGCACCTAGTAATGTGTTTCATTTCATTGTATGTTCACTTATATGTATTGGTATAGGTATATGTGAGTTGTGAGTTGGTGTGCTTGGTTGTCCCAATGGTAGTTGGACATTGGTTGGTTGGTTGGTTGGTTGGTTGGTTGGTTGGTCGGTTGGCTGGGCTCTTCAAACGAACAGCACGCAGCAGCTGTGTGTCAGTAACCCGGACGACCGACGTTTCTCTCTCGATATCCATCTATCCATCTCTCCTTGGCGGCAGTAGTTTCTGGTTGCCTCGCCTCGGCCGCCCACGCTTGTGTTTACTGCTTGCTCGTATGTGCGCTTGGGTGTGTCAAATGCAAAAGCAACCAACGTGCATTTCGTCTACCATGCACGGGGTCTTTTTGCCCCGTGATTACATCGATTCATCGATTATCTGTTGAGTGCAATTATTGTTACGTTGGACGACTTAAAGGATGCGTATCGGATGCGTATGATTTACTTGCGGTTGATATAGATAGACCCGCAGGGAGATGGCAATCTTAGAAGATGTCATTATTTTGCATTATCCCTTCATTATTTTTTTTTATATTTTTTAATATGAAATTAAATAGTAAATAGTAAATTGCTTACGATTGACGCATTTTACTTCTTGCAGAGGAATTTATTCAGTGCCCACAAAGAAAAGTTTTATTAGATGCCATTAATTTGCATTTTATTATTTTTATTACTTTAGATTATACACTGATTAGAATAATGTAGCACCTTCCTTCGCATTCCTTGGAGAAATTACAAACACCATTCCTACACTTTGCTTGGTTCTTGATCCTGAAGAAAAACAATGGTTCTTCTCCAGAATGGCATTGTTCTTTATTTTATTGTTACCATTGTTGTTATTTAATAATAATCATAGCGATGGTAGTAATGTTTTTCACAAATAAAAAAAAACCAGACAAACAAAACAATGGCTAAGTTATTAAAGCAAGCAGTTATACACAAGAAATCATTGTATAGGCAGTTGCGGAAGGTCACCTTGAGATTGTATGTATATAGGTATAGCATGCAGTAAAAGAGCTGAACGGTAGTATAGTCAGTCGCTGTTCGAAGGCAAAGGTAACCAACTTTCTCGCACCAATTCTCGCTAATTGATCCCATATCAATCGATGTATTGTACTTGGTAAAATCTAATCCTCAACTTATAGGTAATACCTTTGTCCCTCTTTAATTTGGCGTAACAGCTAAGTGGTTCTGTTGGCATTAAAGTCTAGTAGATGTTAGACGTGTATGAAGAAGACGTCTTCAGTGGTGGTTGGTTATTACTTATTAGTCATCATTGTTTGCCGTTTGCTCATTAACACCAACAGCACAATACTAATGGGCGTCATAATGAAATTATCATCGTTATTCTTCGGCGTGTACGCTAATCCGTATGTTTGGCGGCGGTGTTTGCGCATGCAAAACCTCCTCCTGGCCTCTCTCTCTCTCTCTCTCTCCCTTTCCCTCTTCCGACTCTCTTCAACTCGCGAAACTGCTGGAGGTCACAGAGCTATTATATTGATTGCTGCAGATGCATTGCCTCCTCCTGTGGTGTTCTATTCCTGCTTTCGCTGCATAGTATAAAGGCTGCCTGCATCCATGTAGGTGACTCCTTTATTCCACAAAATGGACAAAATGGTTCGCCATCTCTCATTTAGCGATTTTACATGCATATCTATCTCTCTGCGGTGATTCATTCACTGATTGCATAAATAGGTGTTCTATCTCTGTTTCTATTCTCAATATATATTCTTTCGAAAAGATTAGCTTTTAATTTTGAAACCACTTTTCAAGTGGCTGAACGTGAATTCTTGGTAAATTTTTCGACATTTATACCATATGTTTATCCGCTCTCAACGATCAACGATTGCGTACGTGGAATTCGTTATATATTTATTTATCTTTGTGTATTTATAAATTTAACGTATATAAATACAAGTATGTGTGTAAGTGAACAAATAAGCGCTATTTGTATTGCCATTATCGCGAGCCAAGGTAACTCTCGACAAGCAACAACAAAACAAAAAACGAAAAAAAAAAAAAAACGAGTTATTATTGTTTGTTATATGGGTTTTATGTGTGTGCGTTTCGTAATGATGATGATGATAATAATAGCATATACACAAATATGTATGTAGTATATACTAGTATATACAATTGACTAGTTATTTTTACGTGCACGTAGAGAGAAACTGCGTCGAATGGAAAATATAATCGTTTCGTTTATATTGCCACATTATCATCGGCGTGTCATTAAAGCGTGAACTTTTAAATAACTTCATTTATCAAAAACGGCAGCGATCGCGCTTAAATAAACAAATGAATTCTTTATTATTATTATTATTATTATTGGTTAATGTGGTTAATCTCTCTTTCTGTGTATATTTGGCTACTACTACTACACATAATATGTATATTATTATGTCGAAAAATAAACTATGGCGTTGTTATCGTGTGGTGGTCGTGTCTTCTTAGATTCTCAGCGGAGAGTTTTCTCTATTTGTCTCTTGGTATTTGATGATATTACACTGTGTACACATTTCTTCGTATTTGCTGTTTGCGTACGCTGTTGCTTACAATATCATCGGATGCTGTAATTTTTGGTTGTATGAATGGGAAAAGTTTTTATTGGCCACCGAGTTTTTATAATATTGTTGCCAACCAACAACTTTCGGAATCTTCTTTTTTTTCTTCTTCTTTTGTATGTATCGTATTGTACTTCTTGGATTTTATTATTTCATTCGTAAATTTAAATCCCCAGAAGTGATTTTTTTTATGCTTGAGAGATTTATGTGATTTTCATTGAAATTCATTCATCCGCTTTGTAATTAAATAATGAAACTTCAGTTGTCGCAAATTACAAATTTCGCCAATCATTTGAAATTTAAAACCTAATAAATTCCCGCAATTTGAATGTGAAAAGAAAAGCAATTTATTTATGATTTCCCTGCCAAAGAAAACATTACTATTTAAATGTTCTAAGTGGGAATTTTACTGAGCACCAAGTCTTTTTATTTACTAATTTAACGAGCTTTTCGTTGCTGTGTTTTTTTTTTTTTCTCGGTAATTCTTATTCTTGCTCGCTAGCTACACGATGGTGGCAAAACCAGTATTCGCTACTGGCTACTGGAAAACATATTTAAGCCTCTTATAAATAGACGTGCTAACTGTGAGCCATTTCTCTTTGGCTCGCATCCAAATAACATAAATATTTCGATTCTCGTGCCCCGCTCGTGTTCTTCTTGTGGCAAAAGCGACCGACCATAGGTACGTTTTATATGCGTAGCGTAGAGAGTCGAACAAGGGAATAAAAATCGCGGCGGATTTCTAATGAACGCGCTTCTAATAATATAATTAGCCAAGTAACCCGTTTAAAGAATGAATTATCGGCCGACTATACTTTTATTTCACTCTTCTTCTTCTTCTTATTCTTCTTCACACTGGATTCCCATGCTTAACGGTGCGATCTGTTCGCTGCTTTTATTTTGCGTGTCTGGCTTTGTGTGTGTGATTGTGTGTTTGTGTGTGTAAGAGTTCATATTTATTCGTTTCGTTATAGAGCTATAGCTAAAAATAAACAATTCCATTTAGCCCGTGGGTGTTTTTGCACGCTTTGCTAATTCTCCGAATTGGGAATTTACGTTACGTCGTTATTATTATTACACGCTCATTGAATTCCTTCTTTGTTATGTGTGTTGTCGTTTCGCGCCGGGAGAGAACAACCAACAATGGTGTTTTTGACCTATACGACTGTTCTCTTTTTTTTTTTTTAATTTTTCATGGTATTTTAAAATGTAATTGAATCGCATTTTTTGTTTTGTCGATCTCTGATTTACGTATTTTAACTAAAAGCTATCACTTTTAAACTTTCAAACTTATAAACTTATCAAAGTTATCAATGAAACTTTGAATTTGTCATTAAAAATTAAATTAAAGTTGTCTCTTTGTATCATCTATATTCTGTAGCTGAAAGTTAAATTGCTAGGGGTTGTTTTTTCGATTGTTTGGTTGCTCGAAAGGGCAGCAGCAAAGATGGCGGAAAAAACACTTGTTGCATTCGGTGTGTAGGCTTCTGGACTGTTTGCATTACCTCCCGGCGGGTTCCGTTAATAAAATACCCCTGACAATGCTCATTCGTTGCTGATGATGTTGATGATGATGATTGCGATGAATTGAATCATTCGAATTTGTCTATTAAATGCGTGTGTGGGGATTAAGTGAATCGATACAATGGCGCATTCCTACCTTACGGATTCATATCCTGTAAAGTGGAACTTTTAGAAATTGTTATTGTTGTTCTTGCTTGTTATTTTTAGCTGTAGCGAATTAGCATGTAAAACGGGAAGGGTGGAGGCGGCAGCGGGCATAGCGACCGGGGGTACAGGTGGTGCAGATGCATTTCGCTGCAGCAGCAGCAGCAGCAGCAGCAGCAGCAGGAAAATTGCAATCGTGGCGACGTGAGCTGTCGGTCGCTCTCGGATTGGGTCGCCGCTTGCGCGCTTGCACAGGTCAAGCACACTCGGCTGCGATAGCGCGCGGCGCGCCAGTCTTTCACCAACTTTGTTCGCGAACGTGTGCCGCTTGTCGCTCGCATTTACGTCGGCGAGTCTCACATACACACATACAAACAGCAGACAGACAGAGACACACACGCATGCACGAACACACAATCTAGTGTAGTAATAATAAGAAAAAGTTATTTCAAGGACAAAGAGATTAATTACATGCGTGATTGAACCAGCAGCAGCAGCAACAGCAGCATCTCTAGTTGTGGTGGTGTCAATTACATTAATTCGTACATCAATACATAGTTCCTAATCGAGCTGTGCGCGTGGGTGTATTTCATTTTTTTTGTTGCGTGTGTATGTTTTCATGTGCACAAAATGGGGATTACTGATATTTACTGTGTAACAATTTGGATATACGCTTGTCGCCAGGTAAGCAGCAAAGGTTTCGTTTGCGTAACGAACGAACGACGCAGCAAAATGCCCCCCGTTCGTTGCCGATGTGAGCTTGTGAGCTTGACAGCCGCTTCGTGGTTGCTAGTAGCTCACTTAAAATAAAGTGCATTCCAATTATAGGCATTTGCCGTTTTTCCTTTGTGCGCCGTTCGCTCACATTTAGGTTTGTCTATGGCGTTATTATTCGCGACCCAATTCCATTAAACAACACTGCCTTGCATAGATGGCGGACCCGCGCCGCCATTTACAATTTCGAATTCGCGCACAGTTTTCCACTGCTCCACCGATATGTGTTCACGCGTGTGTTATCAATACATTCGTTTCAGTTTTATTCATGGATTGCTGTAAGTAGTGCTCGAAAAATGTTGGTATTCGTTATCAGCGTGGCAGCGTTTACAAGTAAATTACAGTGAAATGCAATAAATTACGCATAAACAATATGGCAGTCATGGCGGGCGATAAACGACGCGTTTGCATTTATTTATAGTTTGCGTTCTCTGTTCGTCGTTCTCTCAACTCTCGTTGTTATTTATTAAATAACTTGTAGAATTTTACGTATTGTACGTATGTTCATTACATGGTGCACAATGGGAACTAGCCGACACCCGCATTCCCTTTTTGTTTTTTGTTTTTGCTTGCTTCTCAAAGCGGAAATTACTCATTTATACGTTTGCTTGCAATTTTTTGCTGCCAATTTGACCCGATTTTTTCCCGTCCCTAAATGGATTACGCAAAAAATGATGCCTCGAGTGGATGACCTCTAAGTAACCTTGGCGTCCAAAAAAGGTTCGTTGCAGTTGCATCTGTTCTAATTATGGTAATGACTTTAGCGGCCTTAGCATTAATTTGGATGGAATCTCCTAAGCAGGAATTTAACAAATGTGTTGCCACCATTTTGTTCTCTTTTTTCTATCTATCTATCTCTCTCTCTGGGCTTCAAAACTGATTACTTATGTATTCGCGTCCTTTTTAATGTCGCCGCTGCGTTTCCATTTTGCCTCGCTTCTCCATGAAAATTTGATTATTTCAAGCCACATCGATGGCGTTTTTCATATAGTACTATAGCTGTTGGAATTAATGATTATACCGGATTATACCGGGACGGGAAGCAAGACGCCAAATTGAATGTTGAGCATGCATTGCGAATGTGTGCGGCGGGTATTTTGCAATGGCAGGCAACGGCAACCTTGACTTCTTTGATGAAAGATATTCCCACAGTGGTGGAATTTGTAATTTCCTTGGAAACAAAGACGCGCGATCTGCCTTTACCGGAATATTCTATTATAGTAGTCGTCAGCCTGTTTTTTTTTTTTATTTCTATAAGCGCGTCCATTAATTTTTGTTTTGTTGATTCCGACATTCTATTCAATTATACAATAGTATACGTGGCTGGCGGAATTATAATGAAGAGGAAATCGGGGTATAATAATAAACATTGCAAATTAGCATAACCTTGACTTGGTTCATTCAAAAGGAAAAATGTGCATGGAATTTTTGCAGTGGGGTAAAGTATTCGTGGCGCGCAGTACGTAATTTAATAATAATTCTAGACATGTTTGTTGCGTTGCAATTCGTGCATAAAATTTGATGACACACGTCAGCAGCAAATGAGTTTAGCTGCAAAACGATGAAGAGGCAGAAACTAATGTGCTGATGATGTCTATTTGGTTGGCGGGTTATTTGAAGGCTATGTATGTGTGTGCAAACTTCAGCGAATTTTTTTCCCCGGTGGTTGTTCGCTCGCTCTTATCGCCCAATCCTGTCTCTTCTCTTCTCTATTTGCCACGGTGTCAGCAGGTTTTTCGCTCGTGTCCCATTGCACAAGTGTCTTCTTACTGACGAGGACGAAAATTCACTCCCTCCGTCGTTTCCTCTTTCCGATACCGGATTAAAACGAAAGTTTTCCTATTATCTTGTGTCTCTCCCGCTTTAATGGCGGCAATTTACATAAATTATATGAGTCAGTCTTCGCAACGGCCGTGCTATAATTACATGAATGTCGAGAATTTCAGGTGAGTCAACCTACGACCGAGCCGTATATTAACGTCCCATATAGGATATATATATTGTGTGTGTGTGGGTGTGTGTGTGTGTGTGTGAGAGTGTGTGTGTGTGTGTGTTTATATATATATGGGTGCATGGGTAGAGGAGTAGAAACGTGTTCTCGGTCGTGACTCGACCCTTATAAATGCAGCAGCAGCAGCAGCAGTTAAACGACGATGCGGCTGAATGCCTCCGAGAATGGCGGCGGTTCGCTTTTTGTGCCTCTTCTCCATCCTCCATCCATCCATACCACACTCTACACACGTATAGATAGATGTATATACTATTATTAAACGTAAAATCGTCCTGTCGTCTCGTATTCCAGTTTGCAAATGCTTTATTACGCGCCACCCGTTCGCTCGCGTATCAACTCGGGCCAAAAGTGGCTCGGTGTCTCTATTTAAAGGTCGCTGCCTTTATGTCTCTTTATTGCACATTTCGCGGTTCAGCCCTGGTTGGTTCCTGTAGTTATTCAATGCACAGCAAGCAGCCTCTCAACGCTGGTAATCGATTTTCCGGCGGCAGACAATAGAATTCAAATTGAGTTCCGCAATTGGATTCGATTGGATTGGATTGGATTGGATTTTTGAGGTGCGCGCGTCAGCAACATTAATCACAAATGAACGGTTACCGCTTTGTAAAGGGTCATCAATTATATACCGGCTTTGTTTGTTGTTTTCCCTCATCGAGATTTCTTTCTTTCGATTAAAAAATGCATTATCGTTTTTCCCGCTTTCCTAGTAGTGGTAGTTGAAAAAGTTGAAAGAAATGCGGCAATCGACGGATCATGACTTCAGTGGAATGAAAAAGGGTAATTGTTGCAATTGCGTGCACAATTGTCGTTTTATATGGTCAACGAACAACCGAACAAGCTGCAGTTTTAATGTCGCAACAATTACTTTATCGCCGTCGTTGTTGTTGTTGTTGTTGTTGCTGTTGTCGTTAGTTATTATTCTCGTCGCTTTATGCTCGCCTCCTTTATTAACGATTGCCTGGCACCTTAATGAAAGTGAAAGTGGCGGACTTTCTATCTTGAAATTCGTTTTTTACGTGCGCCGCAATTAGTAATGGCGCGCACGAAAGACGGGAGGGAAAAAAAGAAACGTGGAATTTTGCGTCCGCTAATTAAAGTGCAATTACTCGACGAATGCAATTGGCAAGAAGAAATTTTCGTAAGTCTTATTGTCGTTCGTTCGTTAATCTATTAATTGGTTAATTGATCGCCTTAGTATAGTATTATATAATATAATAATGGCTTAACCTATGCCAACATTTTTCTGCAAATCGCCTATGGTAATTGCAATTAATTATTATTTATTACCTAAACGTTTCCTGTATTTAAATCTCCGCACATACTCACTCGTACGATTAACATACGTGTAAGTACTTTCGGTGATGAATACCTGGTTGTACCTGATGATGAACCAACAAAACAACAGCGCACAACAGGTTTTGCTTTTTAAATTTGCGCCGTGTCAAGGTCGGCCGAGAATAATGTAACTTTCTGGCTGCTATTAATTTCGATTACCTATCGCAAACTAATTAGTCATACTGGTATCGTTACGCACGTTTGTGTGTAAGTGTGTTTGCGTTTGTGTGTTGGTGCGCACTTAAAAATCGTTACTCATTGTCCATGACTTTTCATCCGTTGCCTCGTCTCTTCTCTTTCCACGCACGCTTTTCATCCTCTATTATATTACGTGACTGGTCTTATTTCTATAAATAGTGCCTCATCATTATTCTTCTTCTTATTATTATTATTACGTTGATCGCAAGAAGACTTACAAGTTTTTCTTCAAGCTGAATAATTTATCATGAGAAATGCCTAGCTGCAGGCTTGCTTTTTATTGCTCTTGAAGCAGCAGCAGCAACACTAGCTAGCACTAGTAAGTTCTTGGTTCGCATACCAATCGAGAGAAATGGGTGGCAGACTACCTGTTTTCCTGTGTCCCATCTCTCCCATTGTCCCACACACACACAAACACACACAATTATGCGTCATTGTTGTTCGGTTGTTACTACGTGGAAAATCTCCTGGAAATCTCCATTGTGGTAAAAAATAATATTCATTTGAGGGTCAATCTTGACGCCCACCTCGAGAGACCGTTACGTTATTGTATTACTCAACAGATGCATAATTCAAAAATTCGTTCTATGGTTATTTGGTTTCCTCTACACTTCTACACCACCTATTGAATAATTTGCTGACAAAGAGAAATTATCAAGCTGTTGATTTTTGAAATAATATAGAGAATTAAGTGTGAATCAATTCTATGCACTTAATATCAATAGCAACAAGGTTTTATACATTGTTTAAAAATGTAATTGTAATTAATAAGCAGTCCTTTAGGTAAAGTTGGTATCTAGCGCACGTTCGCTTATTATCTCGCTAAATACATATGTATTATTAGTTGTTGTAGTAGTAGTTTACCGGTTATCGACCTCAGCGATCTCCCTCTCACTGCTGCGAATGAATACGTGCGTTAGTGTTCGTGTAGTGGGTATAACAGTAGCAACAACACCAATGAAATAATCCTCTCTCAAAGAGATATTTAATGCGGTGCTGTTGCTGCTTTTTAATTCTTGACTTATTATCCTACCGTTTTCCTCTTCTACATATAAAATTTATCGCACGTATCTACTGGAGTGGTGGTAGTAGTAGTAGTTGAGTGTTGTTGACTTCGACCTACTTTATTTTAAACTCGCTCAGCTATACTCGACCGATGAATATTTTATCATCTATCCATTCGTTCGTCTAACAAACTAAACGATAAACATTCAATAAAATTATTTTATTATTTATATATAGTTAATCTGCTTCCCGTATTGGTTATTCTGATATGATATCGAACATCATAACGCGACGGGTTAATAATAAATATAACATCGTTGATAACCATAACTAACTGATGTAGTTATTATTATCTAGCTAGTTAGTTGCCTAATTGATTGATGTGACAAGCATTTGACAGTTTGTTTTTATTTCTCTGTGCAGGTTTAAAAAGTGTACGGAAAAGGAAGAGTAGCGAGAACGAAACGTTAGCGTCGTTGGTCAGCGGAAATAACAATAATAAGGTGAAGAACAGTGGATATCCCAAGGAGGATTTAGAAAATAAGCAGCGTAGCAACAACAATAATAATAATAATAATAATAATAACAATAAGAAGAACGGTGTCACGAATTACTGCTCGAACGTAGGACGTGCTCCGAACAAGAAAAAGGTTCTGGAAGAGACCGCAAACAATAGTCGAGATTTGCGACAATCTGCTGCCAGTAACAACAATAACAGTAGTGGTAGCGGTAGCAGCAGTAGTAGTGAAGAAGAAGCACTTTCGGTTGTCTGCAGGCGGACGTTTGAGGAGAGTGCTACTACGCAGCAAGTTGCTACTGCGACGACAATAGCGGAAGAGGAAAGTCTGAAAGTAGATGGTGGCAGCCAGAAGAAGAATGACGCGGACAGTGGCCTCGTAGATGAGGAATCGATCCGTGGCGACTGCGACGAGGAAGTGAGCAACAGTAGTAGTGTTCGCTTGGTGGAAGAGTCGCGTGTGCAAGAAGTGGTTACAGAGGAACGTGCCGGCAGCAACAGCAGTAGTAGTTGTTGTGATAATAATGATTTACGTGAGAATTCCTCAGTGCCTCAGTCGACTAATAGAGAAGCTGTAGTAGTTGGTGGTGGTGATTGCTGTGCCAGTGGCGGTGAAGAAGACGATTGCGTAATAGTAAGCAGTCAGCAACAGGAGCAACAGAGTCAACAATCCCAACAACAACAACATCAACAACGGATACCAACAACGATAACTGCAAAGAATCAATTGCACCGCGAGTGCTCCAGCCGCGGTGACGATGACGGACCGTTGCATTTGTCATCATCGTCGCCATTCAGCAGTAGTGGCAGCAGCAGAATGGACATGGTCGAGTCAGCGACACCAATCGGTGCAAATATTAGTGCAGCAGCTTCAGCAGCAGCAGCAGCAGCAGCAGCAACGTCGTCCCTCTTACGCTTTCCTGACGATCGTTCCGACTCTGGCGTGAGTTCGTTGCGTTCGGGAAGCGGAGATGAACGGTCGGGTTCCAGGTCGAGTGCCCTAAGTTCATCCGACGAACCACCACCGCCAATCGTTGTTAGCAGCGGCAGCGGCAGCAGCAGCAATTCCAATATCCCGACCTGTAACAGGTCCCCATTGTTTATACCTGCTGCGAGTACCGGCAGTAGTAATAGTAGCAGCAACAGTAGCGGTTCGTGCGAACCGGTGCGCGTGTGGCGGGACCCGAATCTCCTGCTGGAGTCGGAGCCGCACGTCCGACACATACACAGCGTTCAGCATCAGTCGTTGCTAATGTCACACCCATCTGGTGCGACGGCCCCGGGCCCTCCGCCACCCACGTCAGCAGCAGTGGTTGCGGCCGCAGCGGCGGCAGCAGCAGCCGCCTCGCATCCCGCCGCCTCTCTGTACCATCATTCAGCTGGTGTTCCTCCTTCCCTAATGACGGGCCATCATCCATTGCATCCGCATTTGGGCACCCCCATTCCGTCGCACCTGCATCCCATGCAGGAAGTGCTGTGGAAGCCACGTTTTCCTACCATACCTGGTATGGGAGCGCATTTGTTGCCGCCGCAGGCGGAAGAGTTGTTGGAGCGTGAGCGCGCCTACGCTCAGGACCGCGACCGGCACGAGAGGCTGATACGCGAAGAGAAACATCACAAGGAAAAGGAGCGACATGAACGGGAGAAAATTGAGCGTGAACGGGAGCAGCAGCGCGAGCGGGAAAAGCAAGAACGCGACGAACAGGAGAGGCAACGACAGGAAAAACAACGAACCGAACAGGCAATTAAGGAGCATTTCGAGGAATCGTTGAAAAGGGCACATCCGATTCACAAGGTAAACAAGAATTACTTGTTCTTTTATATTTTCTCTCTTTCTCTCTCTCGCTCTCTCATTCTGTTTTATTCGACTGCCATTTCTGCGAACAATAACATTTAAATCCTTCTACGTTCATGTGTGGTCATTAAAGTTTGCGTGCATTGCTTTATTATTACACTCGAACACCCCTTAATAACATTGAGGCTCAAATTGCGAGCGTGTTGATATTTATGCGTCGTTTTACTAGCAGCTGGGCTGGAATTTGATCAGCATGCCTCCTCCTTCGAGAGGGAGCCAACAAGAGGAAGAGAGGAAACGGATGGAGCAGCAACATGAACGGCAAAGGGATCTGGCGATGATGCGACATGTGAACAATTCGCAGAGCAGAGCCGACTCGAGAGGGGACAGGGAGCAGCGCGTCTATTACCAACCGGTAAGTTGCTTGCCATTCTTATTCGTTCATTTCATTTTAAGAAATTGCAAATTGTTGCCGAGTGCCTGGACTGTACCAGTTTGTTATTGAATGCCTTACAGTCCCAAAGGTCCCTAAGCATCTCTGGGAAGTCGGAATACCCTCCGCCAGCACACAGTAGGATTCCTTCGTCGGGTGGCAGCAAATCGGACAAATCGTCGATGCATGCGGCGCCGCCAACAAAAGGTGAAGTAAACATGTTCGGCTACCCTGCCTACCAACCGCCGACGCAGTTCTTCTCCTCTTCGCACGATCAGCAACCAAAGAGCGGTGGCAAGTCGATCGTCGATCACCACAAAATGGCGCAGAACAGCGGCGGCAACAGTGGACTAATAGTGACCAAAAGTGATCGGGACAGAGATTTAGTGCTGCCGAATCCGCCGCCCCTTTTAAGTGAATTAAAAAATTCTGTGATTGTAAAACACGACGCGAAAAACCAGTCTTCGTCGCACCACTTGGTGGTCGAGCCTCGAGTGTCTATTGCTCACAGTCCTAGTCCGAAATTAAGGGCCGACATAATGGCCGGACATTACATGTCGTCCAGTGCTGGTGGCGGTCACAAAAGTGGCGGCGGCAGTGCTTCGGGCATGTACGAATACAGGAGTCCAACGCAGTCCCCGCACCACTTGCAGCCGCAACACGCGCCTAGTCCTCATCATCATATGCAGCCGGAGAACTTGGGCAAAGCGCATCATAGATCCAGCGCCTCCCAAATGGCGAACTCACAATCGCAGCAGCAGCATCATCATGGAGCGCACCATCAGCAACAGCAGCAGCAGCAGCAGCAGCAACACGCACAGCCTCATCATCAGCGGCAATCGCCTCATACGCATCGCGAGTCGCCCTATCATCCATCTTCTGGCGAAGGACGCTACAGAAGTAATTCGGAGTCGCAGGCTATGATTTATGCATCTTCGAATGCAAAGAGCATGCCGTCAAACAGTTATGCGTACATTTCGCCGTCATCAATGCCCGCTCACTATTCGGTTTCGGGAAGTGGTGGAGTTGTTAGCAGTGGTGGTGTGTCGAATTCGAAGGCGAAAGTGAGCAGTCCTGCACCGCACCACATTTACGGCAAACCGTCGGCGGGTTTGACGCCGCAACCAATGAGCAGAATGCCGCCCCACGAAATGTCGTCGAACAGCGGTAATCCGTTGCCGCTTACCTCTAAGCCTCTGTCATCAGTGTCGCCTTCGCCGTATCAGCAGGTGTCACAGTATCATGCGCCCCACCATCCGAATCCGTCGATCACTACAATGCCTACAGCTTTGCCGCCCCCGGCACACAGTAGCAGAGTCATCAGTTCGGCTGCCACATATGATCGAATGTATATCAGCGGTTGTGCTTCCTCCGTCCCCGGCGGCCTGTCTGTGAAGCCAACGTCGTCGATGCAGCATGGCACGTCACCTCCGACCGCCGCTTCGGCCCCGTCTCCTGCTTCGCGAAATCACTACGGAATTCCAGGCGTAACAATGCACTCGAATCATCAAATACCCAATGCGCATTCGGTGCAAACGCAACCACTCGATCTGGGCGTCTCATCAAGTCAAAAGTATGAGACGGCCGTCTCGTCCTTGTCGCCCAAAAGGAAGTCGTCGAATGTTCACTCGGGGCCCATTTGTTTGGATGTGAAAAAGCGGCGCACGGATTTGCCTTCTCAACAGCAGCACCAGCACCAACAACACCAAACTATTTATGTTGGTCATCAGCAGCAGCAACAACAGCAGCCGCAATTATCCAGAGTAAGCGAACCTAGTCCGCTGATAGCGAGTGTGGCTACAACGATAACAACGGTGGTAAATACGGCTGCTGTATATAGAGGAGGGGGCCCTATAGTTGCACCTGTCCGTAGCCCTACAACGACATCTATAACAGAAGCTTTACCGCCGGATGTGAGTGTTACGCCAGTCACTGTTGAGCCGTTCGTTGGTGGAAACGAAACATGTGCTAGACCCCCCAGTCTGGAAAGTTCTTCGTCTTCGGTGACGGCTATTAATTTGGGAAATAGTTCGGTGGCCAGATCGGAGACGCCGACGACTCCGGTTAAAGTGCCGACACCTAATCAAATCGATTCGGAGAAATCGAATAGTCCAGTGCCGAGTAATAGCAGCAGTAAATCTGCCTACCCGGTGCGCCATCTTAAGAAAGCGTGGTTGCAAAGGCATACGGGCGAAGACGTTGAGGATACAACTGGCGTGGTCGGTAGCGGTAGCTGCGTGACGCTTCCATTAAACATCTCCAATAACAACAACAACAGTAGTTCTGCTACTGGCAACGGGGCAAAAGTGGATCAAGGCGGAGGTAGAGTAACACCGAATACAGCCACATCTTTGCATAACATCGGTACGATGGCAGTGAATAGTATAAACAAAACGAAAAGTTTTGGCGGGAAAAATAGCAGAAAGGGTCACAATAAGGACACTAACAACAGTAGTGCATCGGTGAATGGGCATCCGGCAAATGAGTTAGGAAAGAACGACGACTCGAGCAGTTCGGATCAGGAGCGAGGACGAAAATCGCCGCCGAAAAGGAAACCACCGAAAATGAAGCGCAAAAAAGGTGCGCCCACCAAGAAGGTGCTAGCTGGTGCTGAGGAAAAAAAGCAGTCGCAACAGCGCAAAGGCAGCGGTGCTAGTATTCAACAGCAAACCGGAAGCGATAGTGCCAGCGAAAGTGACAAGGAGAGTGTCAGTGATAAGGACTCCGATTCCGGGGCTAGTACGACACTGACTGGAACCACGAAGAAGGCGTCAACGTTGAGCAGCAACAGCAGTGGCACTGTGTCGAATTCGGGTAGTGGTACTACTGGTGCTGGAGGCGGCGGCGGTGGTGGTGGCGCCGGCAACAAGGAACGGGAGCCGCGCAAACGGGGTAGACGGCCGAAGACAAAAAACGATAAAGGCGAGGAGCCGCGCTCGAAGAAATCGAAGGACGATTCGTCGATAATGCCCCAGCGCGACCCCTTTCGCAAACCTCCCGTCGGGCAATTAAAAAAGACAGGTGAGAGTTTTTTACAAGACGGACCCTGCTTTGAAGTGGCGCCAAAATTGGCCAAGTGCAGGGAGTGCAGATGGACGCCGAATCAGAGATCGAAGAATATGCCCAACATATTTTGCAGATTCTACGCGTTCAGAAGACTAAGATACACGAAGAATGGTCAACTGGCGATCGCTGGTTTCTCGGATCCGCACAAGGACCCCATGGAGGTACGGTAACTAAGGTTTGCGCAATTTGAGCAATAGTTTAGCTGATCGTCACGGTGTTGTTTCTTTTTTTTTTCTCGGATCTGTTTAGGACGACCTGAAATTGTGGTTACCCTCTGCGGAAGTGCCGCCCACCGATTTGCACTTGGAGACGGCCCGATTTCTCCTCAAGCAGGTCGGCGATCATTTCTGCAATTTGCTCAAACAGGAAAAGGACGCTCAAATGGAACACATGTCTGATGGTAAGCTTTCACGGGAACTTTCATTAAGTAAATTTGGGTTGTTTGTAATAGAAAAGTAAAAGGACTAAACTGAATTGTATTTCTTGTTTTACAGATAAAACTATAGCTTGGAAGCGGGTGGTGCAAGGGGTCCGGGAAATGTGTGACGTTTGCGAGACGACTCTGTTTAACTTCCATTGGGCGTGTGCAAAGTGTGGTTTCGTTGTTTGTCTGGACTGCTACAAGGGCAGAAAGTCTGGTTCGATTAAGATGTGGGGCGAGCCTGGCAAGGACAGAGACGATTATTCCTGGCTGCTGTGCACGAACCGTCAGGCGCACGAGCATGAGAAACTAATGTTGACCCAAATCATTGCCGGCGACTGTCTGCAAAAGTTGGGCAAAATGGTGCACGAGGTGCGCGACCTGTGGAGCGTCGAACAGTTTTGCGGATGCGACACAAGCGGCAGCGGCGAAGATGTCTGTGCATTGATTTCCGCCGATCGCAAAGAGATCATTAAAAATATCCTCTCGACGGAGGTGAATGGTTGCTTTAAGAAAGAATCGGATGAGGAGAGTGGTGCGGAATCTAAACCAAATTTAAATGGCGGTACTACGGTCAAAGAGGAAAAATCAGGTAGCGGTTTGAATTGGTTTGCCGACTTGGCTTTGTCCACCGAGGTCAAGAAGGCTGAGAATAGTAGCGATGATGAGAGTAGTTTTTCAACATTGCGCGAACTGTTGATAAGACCTTCGCATAAGCCGAACGGAAGCAGTAGGGCCACAAGTCCGGTTCCCAACGCACCGAAAAGCAAGAAGAACAATTCGCGTCTCGAGGAAGAAGTAATGTCGAATGTAATTGAGGATAATGTACTTAAGAATGAGCAGACATGCGAGAGCAAAGAGTTGAAACACTTTGTGCCTCGGGACAATGTTTTGGCTAAATGTAGGGGAATGTTGCCAATCAGGATTATGACTTTGACGGAAAGTAAACTGCTTTATCCGGACACGCCTCACTCGTGGCTTTGCGACGGCAAGTTATTGCGTTTGTGCGATTACAGTCACAGTGGAAATTTCAAAATATTTCAAGTGAGTTTCAGCCAACATCACTATATTTTACTATTTTCATTTATTTACAATTTAAATGTTGTTCCCAATTTTTACATCTGATTTAACTGTTTTCTCTAGGATCAATGGAAACGTGGTCAACCGGTTTTGGTGTCCGATGTGGCCAAACATTTAGATAAAAATTTGTGGACACCGGAAGCGTTTGCTCGTGATTTCGGCGACGAGAAAAACGATCTGATAAATTGTTTGAACGGCAGCACGGTAATCAATCAGCCGATGCGTAAATTCTGGGAGGGTTTCGAGCACTTTTCGAAGCGCCTGAAGGACGACAAGGGCAACCACATGTTGCTCAAGTTGAAGGACTGGCCACCGGGTGAAGATTTTGCCGAAATGTTGCCGACGCGCTTCCGGGACTTGATGAAAGTACTGCCGCTCTCCGAGTACACGCATCGCGATGGTAAATTGAATCTAGCCAGCCGACTGCCCGACTGCTTCGTTCGTCCGGATCTCGGACCGAAGATGTACATCGCCTATGGTTCGGCCATGCATCCTGGCAAGGGTACCACCAACTTGCACCTGGACATCAGCGATGCCGTCAACGTCATGGTCTACGTGAGTATTCCGAAGGACAGTGACAGTGACGAGCACATTAAGGAGGCATTCCGTGCAATCGACGAAGCGGGATGCGATATACTGACGCGACGTCGTGTCCGCGACAAGGGCGAATTGCCGGGCGCCCTGTGGCACATTTATAACGCGCGCGACGCCGACAAAATTCGCGATCTGCTCAATAAGGTGGTGATGGAGCGAGGCGGCATTTTGAAGCCGAATCACGATCCGATTCACGACCAGAGTTGCTATCTGGACGGCCCGCTGCGCGAACGTCTGTACAAAGAGTATGGTGTGGAGGGTTACGCGATCGTGCAATGTTTGGGCGATGCGGTGTTCATACCTGCCGGGGCGCCGCACCAGGTGCGCAATCTGCACAATTGCATCAAGGTGGCCGAGGACTTTGTGTCGCCCGAAAACGTGTCGCACTGTTTCCACTTGACGCAAGAGTTTCGGGACCTGAGCGACACGCACTCGAATCACGAGGACAAGTTGCAAATCAAGAATATTATTTTTCACGCGGTCAAAGACTCGTTGTCGAGCTTGAGCGCAATCTTTAATAGTCATGTGAACAGAAAGGAGTCGACGAACGCTGCGGCGTCCGAACATTGTAACGGCAGCAGCGGCAGCAGCAACAACAACAACAGCAGTGGTGCTCCATCGTCGACGACGACAGCGTCGGTGGAGAATACGACGTCAAACTTGAATATAGACTCCGCGAAAAAGGAGCCATAAATTGTGATAGTAGTCGCTTATAATTAACTTTTTAGAAAAAAAAAAAAAAAAGAAACATAATACATACAAACGTTTGTAAATTACTTCTCGTGTGATATATAAAAGTGTAATAATACTGAAGTAAGGAGACCACGAATTGCATATAAGTAGTAGGTACATAAAACGTAACTCTAATAATGTGGATGATAATTATTATTACTATTATTATTATTATGACTATATTGTAAAATGATAAAAGGATAGGGAGAGTGTATTAAGGGATGAATGTGTGCACGTGAGAAGCGCCAATTTTGAGTGTACATACTTTGTGTTGTACATTGAATGAAATGCTGAATATGCACGGTTTATCTTCCTGTTAGTAGTGACTAGTGACTTATGAGTCGCAAGTTGTGTAATTAGTCTACTTTCTACTACTACTACTACTGCTACTCTCACTTGTTGAAACTCGATGGTGGTCTTCAACCCTTCCTAGAAAATGTGGTTTGAGTGGCCACTGTGGAAGTTTGTTATACTGTTCAATGTTGTTTCGAAAAAAAAAAAAAAAATGCGAGTGCAAAAAGGCAAACAGTACACAACCACTGTCTTTTACATAACTAGATCCAATTAAGGCCATTTGAGATGCTCTTTTAAAAAAGGTTTTTTGTTTGTTCCAAAGAATAACTGTTTTTTGTTGTATACTGTGCCTATTTAAGAATCGTCTGATGTATAGTACGTTGTTATTGTAATACTATTGTAACCACTCGCTATTCAGTATATTCTTTGATAAACGTTTGCATCAATCTAAACAAGCCCACACTGTGAGAGCAAAAGAAAAAAAAAAGAGAAAATTTTCACTTGGAATTTCTAAAGTGCTATTTCATTCAAAGTGCCAATTAAAATTAATTTTTAACTTTGTGAGAAAATGTACACATAAGTATGATCTCGTTTTTCATAAATTTTCGTATCTAATTTAATTGCTTACTACAACGATCGGATATTTTTTCTTTTGATTTTTTCGTATTGGATAAACCCCAAATTATTAATCTTGTAACTAGAATTACAAAAAAAGCCACAGACTACTGAATGTTCAAATTGGCAGCTCTGAAGAGTTACTTTTTAATTTGATAATCGTTTATGTTTAATTTTTAATTATAAATATACATGTAAATTGATTCAATTCACTTTTAAGGGAGATCGTAAATTATTATTTTAATAGCTTTGCGGTGATCATTGTACAGATTGTAGAATAAGATTTTTTTGTACAGAGTACCTTAATTGTTTCCTTTTTTTCCTGAAAGGAAAAATATAAATTACTTTTTTTGTACTATGTATATTATTAATTATTACGATTCATGTAATACAATGAAAATTAGGTTTCAATAAGAGAACCCAAAAACGTATCAAACAAAAACCATCTGATATATATTTCTCAACGATTTCTCCAAGATATTTATATATATTTTTCTTATAAAATAATTACAAATTGGAGCCCTTATTAAATTACAAACAGCTGCACCAATCAATAAAATATTTCACTTCACTTGAGGCTTTCTAAAAAAGGAAACAAAGGTCAAGCACTGGGCCAACAAAGTTCAAAGTTAACAAATTAGTTAAAACCGACCGTCTGAGCTGTAGAACCAACGGAAAAAAATATTTACCGAAAATGATGTAAAATTAAGCTACTTTGTACAGTTTTTTTTTAATGCAATTCCGACCGTCAAATTGGTTAGAATCTATTCGACTATTTGAAATTATTTAATAATTTACTCGTCTCATTGGCCGTGTTTTGATTCCTGACCTTTTGTAGACGGCGGAACGACTTTCGGTGTTGCGGCGGTTGTTGTTGTTGATGTTGTAAAAGATTGTTTTTTGTCATACCCTGATTCCTCCGTCGCCTCTCCTGTTGCTTCCCGCTTAGCCGCTTCCTTTTCGCTCAACTTTATTTCCAATTCTTTCTTAAGAGTTTTTTCAATTTTCTTCTCCACCTCAAGAATTTCTTCCTTGTCTAGCAGCTCCAGCAATTCATCCACTTGTTTGGCACTCAAATGAACGTTTTCCTTGCCAATTACTTCGATTACCTACAAACAATCAAAATTACTGCGACATCCTCCAACAAATTAAATTACATGTCTTGAATACCTTTAGTACATCTTCGACTTTAATTGAGCCGTCTCGGTCATCGTCCATTTTGCTCAAGACGTTTTCGATGTGCGTCAGCCTGGAATCATCGGGCACTTTTTGTATTTTCCGAATTGCAGTCATGATTTCGTCAATTTTCAGTTGCTCCGCTTCTTTTTCAGGCGTAGCATCCGTCAAAGTCTTCAACTTCTTTTCCTGACTCTCCAATTGCATCAACAGGTAGTCCATATTGTTGATCATCTTGTTCACCCTATTGAACAGTCGCTTGGCGGCCTTCGTTTCCCTAACTTCTTTCACCGCCACCTTCTTGAGGTCCTGCACGTCTTCCGTGTAGTCAGCCATCTGCTCTTTCAGCTCCTCAATGGCCACCTTTTCCACCATTATTTTCTTCTCTTTAGAGATTGCGTCCAGCGCGTCTTCTAAAACCTCCACGTCCTTCGTGTGCAGTGCTTCTTCCTTCGGCGGATGAAGCGTATCCGCAGGCGGAGTTATCACAGGTTTCAGCATTTCCGCTGCTGTTGGTTTCACACCCGTAGTATCCGTTATAATTGGTGCCTTGTCCTTAAGGGTTTCGGCTTCCTGCTGTTTGATGGCCGCAGCCTTTGCCAGAGTTTCGCCCATCTCCAGACGTTCCTCTTTGACACGCTTGGCCTCTTCCAGTATAACGTCCAATTGGACCTTGTTGTCAATCTTGCCCTCCTTTTCACCAATTGCGTACTTGGTCTGGTTAACAATGGTGTCCGGCAAAGCGGAAATGGTGGCTTTCAACTTATCCTCAGTGGGAATAGTGTCTGGAAGCATTAGAGCTCGGGACAATAAAAGCAACGAAGGTGGCACTTTCTCATTTAAGCTGAGATCAAGCCAATCTTGCAATTGACTTCGTAGGCGCCCTTCGCTGACACCGTAGGCCCGCATGCCGCGTGCCCTGCACGCTTGCTGCACTTCCCACAGGCTCAGCGAATCGACGCCTTCCTTCTGGATCATCTTGTCATCGGCGGCCAATGTGCGCAACTTTAGACGCAACTGAAACCTGAGCAGGTTATTTGTGCCTAACGTTTGTACCTCTAAAACCCTGCATAAGGCCACCAATTGATTCCTGGACAACGAATCCAACGTTATCTCGTCCTGAAACAACTTGGAAAACTTTAGTATTTCCTCGTTGGACACTTGCGCACCGGATGTCCGAATGCGCGTGAACCATTCCGAAAACTCTTTCGCTTGCTGCGAATTATGGTCCTTGTGCTGAACGCTCATCTCATCCAGCGTATTCTGCAAGAACTTGGCCATTTCCAGTTTCACTTTCAGACTCTGCTTTAGTTTGTCCTCTTTTTCGGTAGCAGTTTGGAACGTGGACGGCAACATGCCCGGGAAAAACTTAATGAAAAAAGGCAGCAGGAATTCCATGAATGGAACGACTATAAAGACTGAAAAGGGCACCAGTCGGAACATATCGCCCACAGTGCGCATAAGTAGTCTGTACTCTCGGCGGGACAGGCTGTGTCCGTGAAGCACCCTCACCAAAAGTCCATAAGAAATTCTTATATCAATAAATAGTAACCTAAAGCCATGGTAATAATGCCTCAATTCATCCAAAACTCTCTCCTTGATGCTCTTCTTTACCACAGGTTTCTTTTCCTCAACCTCAGGGGCCATCAGTTTCTTCTTTTCTTCCTCTTTCTTTTGCTCTTTTAATGCAGTCACCGTCACTTCTACCTTTGATGAAGGCTTTAAAGGCTCAGTTTCGTATCTCACTGGGCTCACATTGAGGAAACGTATTTGACTACTTGGACCTACCATTGGGGGCCACACATATTTTGATTGATCGTTCCATGAAGGATTTAGAATCCTTCTGTGGTAGTCTGAGCACTGGTGGTAAGAAGAGCAGGCAACTGCATTCGTACTTTGTAATAAACCTGAAACAATTAATTCATCAATACATATCATTGCATCAGTTTTGCTTTTGACCAGTTTCCATAATTAGAGGTTAGATTTGTTCAGTGACAATGGCAACAATTAGCACGTTTTACATAATTGAAACTTTTCGGCTAAATGGCAACAGGATTGTTGCAAAGAAATGCATACATTTATTGATGAAGTGAGTGTTGCGACTAAAACCACTTACATTTTCTAGTCATTAATCGGTAATGTCCATGTAAAAATGATGATGATCTGAGGAACACTTGCATCTTGAAGAATATTGTATGTATCGTTATTGAAGCACAAATCCACTAATCCTAGTTGCGTCCATCAAGACCTCTCCACTGAAGTTTGAATAAGCTTTTCCTCCAGACTTTTTCTCACAACCGAAGGTTAGAATGATTTAGAAATTTTCCAGAGTAAAGTAAAAATGTGACATCATTGACACATGCTTTGTGTGTGTGTGTGTGTGCGTGTGGTGTGTGTTGATTTCATGATGGAGTTGCTTGCGAAAAAGCGACCACTGGAATTTTCCATTCGTACGAAGCAACAACTGCCCACTTTATACAAAAGATGTCTACAGCATATTTTCGTTGTCAATTATACAATTTATTTTATATTTACAGGTAATAATCGGAATTTTGTGTGGACTCCTTCCATTAAAATAATCGTAATTTATTTAAAACTTGCAAAATGATTTATAAAAATTGTTTGCTTAGCGGAAAATTTTAAATTTCTCGAATGAAATCAAACTTTGCATTTTTCATTGCAGATGTCACTGCAGTGTGTGCTTTCTGCGCATGCCGAAATGCGCAACTGACGTGCTCTTGACAATCCAGCGTTTCACATGCTCTGGCCGTTGTGCCTGGCTGCCATGTTGTGTTAATTGTGGGGTGTGTAGAAGAAACTTTGGCAGTAAACAACCAACCCCTGCAATAAGGTAACAGTACATTTACATCAATCTTTATTGTCCCTACAATAATTGCCATCACTTGGCAACAATTGCCTTCAATGTTACCAAGTTGAAACAAATGATGCTATTGTGCAACGTAATGGCGTACCATCATCATCATTACCTTATATAAAATGCATGCAATTACTTTTCGCATAGTAAACTTATCAGCAATGCACTTCATATAAAATGACTCATTCTTATCGGTCCGAAAATACATATTACGATATGTGGACCGTAGACTTGATTTTCACCAATTGCGTTGTATGTTATCAGAGAACATAGCACAGCATTCAATCAATATTTTTATTGAACAACAATTAGATTTCACTAAGTTACTAAACACATAATTGCCATTAGTTTATATGCATTTTCTGCGTCTTTACACAGGTAATGAGGGTCTTTTTGTGCTATTTTAATTAACCTTGGACCTGCAAAAATCCATTATTTGCATTGTAATCTAATTATAAATGTTGCAACAAAAAAGATGCATCTAAAAATATTTCTTGTTGTTCATCCTTTGTGCACTTAGCGCACTGCGAGTTTCCAGTGGAGGCCCATATTGTATCTTGTGCTTCCCGCCTTTTTGCTTCAAGGACATTGGCGAAGAAGGTGAAGAAGTCTTCGCGCGTTTTTTTTCTTCTGTTCTTGAGTTTTGAAATCTTACCAGAAAAATCATGATGCATCAACATTCAAAGTCTAATTGTTAAGTTAATATGCTTTTAATGATAATATTTGAAACTTGCTTTTGTAATTTGTAAATATTGTCATTTGAAAAAGTGGTTTTCTGGGGAGAAAGTCCAATGAATCTCTTATTAATCACTACATTTGCTTATTGTTATTATAATTACAATTGCAGTTATACTGATTACGTGCATTTTTCCATTGCAGGTTTTCTACGAACCATGGGGGGCTGCAGAACACTCTGCGAAAAGTACCGTGATTATTAATCAAACAAAACTAAACATGCTTTTCATTTGATTCCAATCACATTAAACAACCAACTCTATACAAAACTACACACGCAAAACTCTCACATACTTACTACACAGGTAACAAACACCGTTTACATTATTATTATCGCGTCCGTAATAATAATAATAATAACAATAGGAAACAAGCAAGTAGTAGCCGGGTCATTTGATTTCGGTTTTGGGTGTCTGTTGTAAAAATTGCCAATCCCTCGTTTGGCTGTTAACTGTTAGTATCTACATATAGAACCCAAATCCGCACATTCGCAAAGAGAACGAAGAGAGAAGATGATTGGAAGCGGCTTGGAATGGAAACCTTTGTAAAATGCATCGCAGGCTGCCCATTACTGGTCGACGACAAACGGAAAATCGCAAATTGGAAACGCAAAATTTATTATCACCTCGCATGGCCTTGTTAAATGTATATTGTTTTTAAGAAGTAGAAGAAGTGGAAACGCAAACCAGGCAACCATCAAACAACAGGTAAATATTACAAAGAGTTCATCCTAAATATAAAGCATTCTTTTTTGTTTTTGTTTGCAGAATATTATGAAGTATCCTCAATTGGTTTCTGTGCCATCGGCAGTTTCGGATTGGCTTGAGGAACAGTTGGAAGCACGTGGTATCGACGCCGTTGTCTACACAAGATACGTTTTGAGTTTGCTCTACTGCAGAGACCCCGTGGACATTATTTGTCCCGATCAAGATTTGCACTTCACTAATCCGCAAAAGGTTTGTTTTAGATTTTTGATTGCACTTGCATCCACTCCTTCTTTCTTCAGTACATCATGATAGCTTTCGACACCTATTCCGTATTGATTAATGAATTATTATTAAGATTACTATTGAGATTTTTTAAGAACAATAAAGTTTACGTAATTGTTGCATGTGCCTGTAGGATGTGAGGCGTTCTTCTTCTGGAGGCGGTGCTGGTAGGAAAAGATTATGCCGATCGTACTACATTCATTATGCTGATGCCGATGAGTTGAAGCGATCAGCTGCTATTGAATGTCTGAAAGCTGCTTCTGATCAGGTAGACACACACAAATCGATCTCTTTGTTTTCTAATTACTGATACCGTAGTTTTTCTTTTTTAATTACCGAATTTTATTTTATATTTAAAAAAAAAACATAATTTTGTTTGTTTGTTTGGATAATTTAGAAATGCGGAATTGAATCTCTGGTGGACGAACTTTGCGCCAAATTGGAGGAATTTCAAAGCGAGAAAGTTGTCGACCAGACGTCCGCATTGAACAAGGATCCGGGCAGTGAACCGTCGCTTGCTCCCGTTGGCAAACTGTCGCTGCAGGATTCCGCTAAAAGATACTACGCCGCTTTTCCGGCCCTCACCACCTCCGCTTCGTCTCGCAATTCGTCGTCTGCGGACAATAATACGATTGTCGTTTCGCAAGTGCAGAAACTGCGCACCGCATTGATCCCCAAGTGGGTGGATTCGTCCAAGAGGAGAATCGCGAAGAAATTGGGCTCGGCTAGTTTTGGCGTTGTTTTCGACGATTCCCGAGTGGCCGGCAAACAGAAATTTAATTCCTCAACTGTTAGTAATAATAATCGCATCAAGAAAAATATGTTGAATAGTGTGAAGTCGCCTCCGAAACGGGCTCATAACACGGATGCTGAGGTCTCCAACAAGAAACAACAACAGCAGCAGCAGCAGCAAAATGTTTTCTGCGAAAGGGCAGATGAAAACGTATACCAAGATTTGCCCGTGGATATAATAAGAGATCTTCTGGAGTCGCCACAGAAAGAAATGCATGACGAAATGGACGCTGCCAGTATGCCGCATGACTCCTTTTCCATCGGCAACAAGTATATACGGTGCGGCACCAATATTATTAGTTCCATTTGGTCAGTCCGCACCGACACCGAATTCCTCAGTGGTGGCACGCCCAATGATTTCTCCGGCGACATCATCGACGACGGTAATGTTTTCAGCATTGGTTGTTCGAATGGAAACAACGTTCCGAATGGCGACTGCTACAAAGACATGGCCGCTCGCGACGCTTGGAACAGTTGCTGTGATGCTGTTGATGATTACAAGATGCAACAGTGGTCGGAGGCCAACGACGATCCCAACGGAGTCCTCGCTATAATTACCAATAGTCTGGCCAAGATTAATCACAGTACGAACAGTTGTTTCGTACAGGTCGCGCCTAATGCTAACGGTAAAAATGGTTTGAACCCATTGAAGAATTTGGCGTTCAAAACTTCAGTGTCCGACGACAGCAGCAGCAGCAGCAGTCCGAATAGCGACAGTAAAGAGGATTTGTTGCACTCGGCCAAGAGTCATTTTCGACCGATCAACGAGACAAGCAAAGAGACGGCGTTGTCTTCGGGGAAAAACTACGGGGCGGCTTACGTAGACGGGACCACGTTCGTGATTCCCAGTCAGCTTGACAAGATGGATTTCAAGCGGAGCGAGAGCGGTTACGTTTTCCTCGAGACGGAATACGGCAAGCGGAAAAAGTACGCGTCGTATAAGAAGTCAACGCTCATCAGCAACCTGAAGCTGAAGTTCGAGATGCGCCAGAACGATTGCGGCTGCCAAACCGACGATTTCGACGAACCGGATGCGATGATGTACTACGATTGTTGCGATTTTTATTTTCCCGGCGACCAGGAGTCGCTCCTTCAGTCCGATGGATGCGATGTGGATGATGACGACGACGACGCTAATACGTCCGCCGATTATTCCTCTCTTGAGCCCTCCTCCGAGGATCTTCATAATAGACCCGACAGCATGATGGCGGAATTGTTTGGCAAGGAATCCAAGTGCGACAAATGCAATGAATTGGATAGCAGGGAGGAGTGTGGCGTCGCGACGCTGAATGCTACTAGTAGCGCGTCGGATATTTGGAACGGGGGCGAGATTTGCATGGGATGCCTGAAGAGTGGCAGCGGTGGCGAGACGCCCCCGCCCGGACGTCAGGAACAACACAATCAGTTGCGAGATGACATCACACAGGATGGCGAGCAGTTGCTCATGGATCTGAGCAGTTTGCAGAAATCGTACATGGAGGAGATGCCGCCGACCGCCCCTCGCAAAATAAGTTTCGATCTGAACGAGCTGATGGCGGCTCGCAAGGACTGGAATAGGGTCGGCTTGGCCACCATCGGTCCCTCGGGATCGGCGTTCAGTTTTGCGACCAGATTGCAACAGGATTGCCTGATCAAGATGACCACTATTCCCACATTGCGCTCGGTTACTCTTTAATAAGTCCACGGAACAACAAACGCAAATGAAATGAAAGCAAAGGTTAAATATGGAAAAAGGTAAGATTATAATTTTTCTTGGATTTTGTTGAACAAAAACCTCTCGTTTTGAAACACTTTATTTTTCAATTCGTAGAATTTTTATGCCCTCTTATTGAGAGAACAAAATTCGCAATGAAAGCATAGTGGTTTTTCTTTCTTTTGAAAGTATCATAAATTGTTTCATAAAAAAAAAAAAACTACTGTTTAATTATGAATTAAACAGAGGTATCGGTTATTAAAAAGACGTGCGAAACAAAGTAGAAATCTTTGGTTTGGTTTGTAATGTACTCCGGAAAACGAGAGGTGTTTTAATTGTTTGTGGATAGGTGAGAAGAGCTTTTCTGAGTTTATTTAAATCTTTGTTGCAAATTTTTTTGTTTGAAAATGGCGAGTTAGTATTCTCTCGAAAACCTTTAGCCGCTCATATCTCCGCAAATCAATTTCCAATTAATTTCTAATGTGGTGTAGTAATTACTGCGGCCCAATGCGGATTGATTTTGATAAAATATTGACTCGATATTGCATACGGTTTACCAAAAAATTACGAATTTGCCTCGTGTGCAAATTTGTAGTTTAGTTATTGTATAAAATATATTATAAAGATAATATCTTAATATATATATATATATTACATAATAATATATACAAATGAAAATAAAATATTATGAAAGAAAAGGCAAAAAAAAAGTTATGGCAAAAAATGGACTTTTCATGGAAGTCCACAAAAAAAAGCAAAAATTATTCTTAAATTAATGAATACTATACATATATTTTAATTGTTACACTTGTTTTTTCTTTGTTTATTCACAAAAGTTAATTTAATTGCGGAAAAATGGCTGACGCAGACGAGCGATATGTCTGAGAAAGAGAGAAAAAAAAACGTCTTTGTTGTTGCTTTTTATTTTATTAGTTAGGGACTGGACATTTTTTTAAATGTCTTTGTTTGAAATTACGATGTCTATATTATGCTAAAAGGAATGTGTAGAAATATTGCAAAAACCCTCAGTTCGAGTTTAATAGTAAAGTAACAATGACAATGAAATGAAGAAGAAAAAAAAACCTTTAACTGGTAATTATATTAATTGTACATAATAATTAACTGATAGTGTGCATCACTCCCTAACGGTGCACAAAACTAGGATAATTATTTTTGTTTTCCACTAAAAGCAAACGAGAAAATGCTTCATTGAACTTTCTGAAAAATGGCAAAATGAAAACAAGAATTAACCAGTTTTTTTGTGTGCTTTCTTTCTTAAAATAAATTCCAAGTAAATCGATTAATTTGTCAGAAAGGCAATCAAGTATTTTCTTTAACAACATACTGAAAGAACTTATTTTAGTAATTATAGTGTCTTTTTTGATTTTAACTTAAATCACAGAAAAACATAGTTAAAGTTTATGTTGAGGAAAACCAGAAAAAACAAAAACAAATAATAATAATAATATCACTGTAAATTACAGTAGAAGTAGAAATGAAAAGAAAAAGGAAAAAAAAAAAACTAAAAGTTAAAAATGAGAAGCTTCAGGTATTTGATTTTAAAATAGATAAAGGGCATTAATTTTATTTTCACCATTTTTTTTTTTTGGCTTTCTAATCATCTGCAATTGAAATAATTTAGTCACGTGAAGCCAAAGTTTTCCCCTAAAATAATCATACTTTGTGGTAAAATGGCGAAATATATTATTATAACAGAAGTACTTTTTATGTAGTAAGGAAAATGTTTAGTTAATTGAAAAATATTGCAAGCTAATCAAAAAAGGATAAAACACAAAAAAAAAATTAATAACATTATTATATCAAATAGTGTGTATTGTAGATTGTAAGATGCAAAAATCCTCAGATGGGTTATTTCAAATTCTCAAAATATGTTTACGAGTTCAAATTTGAAATACAATAGAAAAATGAATTTTATGTTAACTAATTTTAAAAGAACAACATACACACAATTACATTTTTAAAATGGGTATTATTGTTTTATTGTTTGAAATAAATGAGCAACAAAAAAATTGTAATGGGCGATTTTCCAACCCATGCATATTATTCATACAAAATTATCAATGATTGTGTCTTTAAACAATTTTCTTTGTAACAAATAATGTGAATGAATGTGTTGCAAGTAACGTTACGAATTAGTGCTTGATATTATTGTAATAGATATCCTATTGTTTGTTTATTATTGCAATTAATGGTATTTGTGCGTTCGTAACGATTGATGGAAATGAAATTATCACCAGAAAACTAAACGGAAAGGTGGTGTATATGAATGGTTTTAGTTTTCAATTTAGATGGTGCGTATATAAAAAAATAATAATTTAAAAAACAGTTATTTAATTTAACAATATTTTTTTTCTGGAAAATGCAAACACCATCTTTAAATAATCAACAAAAGTGACTTATTTTGTAAAATTGCTTCTTCGATTTGATTCCAACAATTATTCGAAGGATCAATTAAAAGTCTTATTATTTAAACTATTTACAACTAACAACATTGTACGATCGTCTAAACAACAACTAATAACTTGAAAGAACCAAAGTCGATCTTTGTAGAAAAAAAAAACAAAAAAAAAACAAAAGTGAAAAAATTGGAAACAATTGCAGCAAAGAAATAACTTCAACGAAGAAATAAGTATTGAAGAAATATTCATACAAAGAGCTAGTAAATGGCATTTTCGATTTCTCATTTCATTTAGTGCCTATTTTGACCCTTATGCCTTATAAAATAAACATTTATAACAAAACTATGTAGAAACACACAACACTTTCACATTTAAAAACTTATAAACTATCTATGTCAAAGTAGTATTTCACACTGAAACCGAAACCCAACCACTAAAAAAACAGTACGATTCGTTTCTATTTGAATGAAAAAGAAATATTTTATGGCCGTTTAATGAACAAATAAATCTAGCCTGCGAAAAACTGAAAAAAAAAACCAATGTACATCTGAAACGATTGTTCGAAATTACTGGAGAGCAAATAATAGTACCTCATAAAGTAAACAATTTACCAGCTGAAACCACAAAATTTCTTTATTTACCAAATTGTTGTTTTATAATTACAGAGCAGCTTCGTTTTAACACAATGCACTTACATTTAAAAAAATATTTCACAGGATTTCCTAATACTGGTTCCCGGTTCCCCCTTTACAAGTTATAAACATTTTAGGAATTGGAATTTACAGAAAACAAGCGACAATTATTTGAATTATTTGATCATGTTGGTGACACTGTTATGTTGTTTCTATTGAGACGACTCATCTGTTCGCGTCGGCATTCCTCCACTTGCCTCTCAAGTTGTTCCTTCATGATTAACAACTCCCTTGTCCTTTGGTAAATCGGATCCTGAAATTTTCATTAACATTTTCCGTTAATGAAAATGAGTTTTTGCAAAAAAAAAAAAAAAAACTAAATAAATTACCTGGGTCCTCATGCTGGGATTCCATCGGCAATAGTAGGCTTTCCACAGTTGGATATGTCTTATACTGGCAACTGGTATCAACACTTGGGCCTGATGAATGTTAGCCCAAAATAGGGGATTCCGGAAGTGGTATAGACGACTGTTGGTGAAGGACCATAACGACTTTGTCTGCTCTTTTAGCTCTATAAAATTTATAAGCACCGTTTAGTAATGTTTGTTTTGCATTTTGTGTTTTGTTTGTTTAGTACTTACTTTCTAAAACGCGTTCCCTTTCGCTATTGCACAAAAATGTGCCGAATCTGTTAGAGTACAAGTGATCGAGTATAGTAATCAAAAAGTTCTCGTTGAATTCGAAAGCATTGGGAAACTGTTGTGTGATTTGCCACACGCAATCGATAAACTGCAGAAAGACGGGAGACCTATCGGCATCCGAATGATGGTCGTCACCGTGTCCGATGCGTTGCTGGAACTTGTGTCCGAAGGAAAGCCACTCTTTTTCTATCAATACCTCGAAACCCTTAATAGTTCTGTAATAGGGATCCAACATGAGCATCGACAGTGCAGTCAACTGAGCCGTTCTATCCCAACCATCGCTGCAATGAACCAAAACCGAATTTTTATGGTTTTCCACTTTGTCGACGATGCGCACAGCTCCGGCCAAAATGCACTTGATGTGTTTGAGCCAGTAAGTGGACTCCACTCCAGACAACCAACGAGTCTCTTCGATATTTGGAAAACAGAGTTCTTTGAGTTTCCGCAGTGATTCCCGCATGACGTGTATGTTGTGGATGTCCAGGAAAACGAGTTCGGCATTTTGATAGGCGTCCTCGGATTCGTAGCCGCCACCTTTGGCTTTGTTGGCAATGGCATTGGCGCTCGGCCTGGCATCCATTATAAACATTTTATGGCTTTGAGCGTTTGCATCCATTATGAGTTGGATATATCGCTCGTCTTCTCGGCACCGTTTTCCACTCACACCCACCAACGGTTGCGAGCAACGCGTTATGGTTGCTTGCGACTCCGGGTGAATCCAACTTAGCACTGGGATGCGACCTCTGCTTCTGAAACTGGCGACAGCCCGCAGATCGTCGTCAGTGGCTTGAGCCGGCACTGCCCAAACGGCTGGATAATTGTCGCATATTTCGTAATGCTCGTTGATCTTTGATATTTTCCACATATCATTGTTGACACCCTAAACAAAATTAAATTTTTTAATGTATTATGTGATAAATTAAAATGAAACTAAAAGTACCAACCATTCGTTTTAGTTCAGCAATGGGTTCGTAAACATTCCAACCGTTTTCGTTAAATGCTTCCGAATAGTCAAACGCAAACAGTTTCAGTTTATGCGACAGAGGAAACGCGTACTGTTGCAATTTCTCAAACAGTTCTCTTCGGCTATGATTCTCCTGCTTATGTGCAAAACGTAGATTCCGCATGTCTTTGCAAAACACTTCGATGCCGTAAGCATTCTCTCCCCTGGAAGAGGCTCCACCAACTTTTTCAATCCTTGAAACCACTCCCAAAGGCACCTCAACTACATTCGGCACATCTTTGTCCAATGAGCGGAAGTACAATTTGTAGTTTGTCACAATAAGGGTACCCAGTGCTGGCCCATTGTATGGACACACATAGGTAACATCTTTGGCTTGTCCAAATCTCTTTTCTCCTGCCAATAACGGCATTTCATCCTTGTTGCTTAGTGCCACATCTGCTTGCATGCCAGTCTGAAAAGAACTTGCTTTCAAAGGGAAATAAAAAGAGGTTGTTCAATTTACTTTGTGACGTTCCAATGTAGAGACAACATTTTCAGTGCTGGTAGAACTGGATGAGCAGTAACTCTTGCTAGGTGAACTGTTGCCCCAATTGGTCTGCAAAGTATTACAATGTTAAGTGTATGTATAAAATACATTTTGAACTTACATTTTCCATTTTGTTGTTTATAGCTAAGCCCTTGTTGGGCTCCTGCATGAAACAAGTATCTGCTGTTCTTCTGTTGTTGTAGTTACCATGATAATGATTGTTGTCGACATTGAGCAGCTCTAAACTGTCGCCTCGTTTTTCCATAACAGTTTTTAATTTTTATTTCTCAATAAATGCGCTTATTAATTAGCTTAATGATGAGTGGTTTAAATGTTGAAATATTGAAATGGGTTAGGAATTTTGACTTGACAACAATCTGAATTTGGGTGTATTTATATTATCTTTACTAACCGTAGGATGACGCTAGTGATACTTTCAAGAAACTTTATTTGTTTAAAAAAATTTTAATTACTGTTTCGGATACAACTGTTGCAAATGAGGTTCGCAATTGAGGCATTCGCAATACTGGAAAAGGGTCTCTTTAAGTTTCTGATTTTCTATCTGCAAAAAAGTGCACTCTTCTTCCATAGCGTATCGAATGGATTCCGCATTTCCCACGCGGTTCCAGAAGAGTTTCAACTGCGGCATATATCCTTCGTCTTCCTTTCCGGATTCCTTACCAGCATCCCCTTTAGCAGAACCAGTGCTTAGCTTTACTTGCCCCTTTGTTCCTTTCGATTTTGCCATCGATGATTTTTCGCTTCCTTTGCCATCGGCTTTATTTGCTTTTTCCTTCAGTTGTTTCTTGGCAGCAATTTCATTTAAATAATCCGGAAAGGGCATAGTTTTCTCTTCCAACGTCTCATATTTCCTGCAAACTGCGAATAAAGTCAATAGCTTTTCGCCCTTTTTCTCAATCTGCTCCAGATAATCTTTGATAAAGCTACTGGAAAGCGTCAGTATCGTTAAGTTATCATGGTCCATTTTGCGTTCCGCGTGAATTCGCTTCTTAACAGTGCGAAAAACGTTCTCAAAGTGCGTTCGCTCATTGGACAACTCTTCCAATTTGCGATTTTGCGAAATCTGCATTTCCGTATGATGCACCTTGAGGAATCGAATGGTGTCCATCTGATCTCGTATGTGATTCCACTGTTTTTTAATCAGTCTTTGAACGCCCGCATCTTGTCGCGTCATTTCTTCGAAGTCCTTTTTACGCGTCGCATACTCATCGATATGTTTCTTCAAGTATTGTTGACTCTCGTTCCAAACTTCCTTAAATTTCGCCTCCAAATCTTCCGTAAATTTTGTGCAAATTTCATTTAGTTTCGAAATCTCCACTTCTTGTTTGCTTAAGTATTCGCCGCGCAAAAATTTCAGACTTTCTTTCTTGGCATTTTGAAGCATATATAACATTGTTTTCAGGTACTCCTCGTGTTCTCTTGTTACACCCTATTCAAAAATTGCATTTTTTTTTGTGAAAATTTACAACACTGTGCAATTATACAAACCATGATATCGTTACGCTCGAATAATGCAGAATTGTACAGATTCATTATAACGTTTCGTGAATCTTTCCAAAGATCACCGATTTGGTCGTAGCATAAAACAATTAGTTTATCAATGTTATCCATATAGCCTTTAAGGTTGCACATATATTGATCGTCGGCTTCTTTGATTTCGTCCATCAGAAGGGAAATGGTAAAGTCTTTTGCATCGATTGTACGTTCGAAATTGTGCCAGGCGTATTCCAATTCTACTCGCATCCGTGGCAGAGCGATTTCCATCAGCATTTGCTTCCATTTCTTCTCGTGTTTCTTTACTGTTAATTGGCCGTATTTTATTTCGCGCCCGAGATAGTCAAACTTTGCCTGAATTAGTTTCTTCTCTGCCATTATCGCCTTTTCTGATTTCTTTTCGTTCTGTTCTGTTCTTCAGCTGTTAATTTCGGTAGAATCCTCGCTAGTTATTTGTTAAGATCAGGTGAGAAATCAGATGAAATATTGATTTGACAAATATAAAATATAAATATCAAATTATAGCCTATTAGCCAATTAGTGATAAATCAGTGATTAATCATTGGTATTGGTGTCTTAATTATTGACACAGAAATGATGCGCCCTTAAAAATAAAAATCAATAAAATCTCATTTAAACAATGCTTCTTTTAATTGTTTATTTAATAATATTCCCATTTTAATTGCCTTTAATTACAATGATAACTTTTTACCGTATAAATTTCACATTATTATTAAAAAAATAATAATTCTACCAAAGACAATTATGGCAACCGCCTCCGCAAAGACCACCGCAATTACGATGGCAACCTCCACAGCAGGTGCTTCTGTGGCATCCACCAAGACAACCTGGAAGTCCGCATCCGCAAGGACCACCGATCGGTCCATGGCATCCGCAACCGCATCCAGTGAGGCCATTCAAAAGGTCCAAATCAAGTAGTCCTCTATCGCAGCATCCACAAGAACCGCAACCTCCTCCACAACCAACAAGTCCGCATCCACCACATCCTCCGATTGGTCCATGGCAACCGCATCCACATCCGCATCCTCCGCCGCAACCAGTGAGACCGTTCAAGAGATCCAAATCTAATAAGCCGCCACCGCAATCACAGCATCCGCAACCATTGCCGCCTCCTAATAATCCTGGATCTGCTTGATTTTCACAAACTGTAAGTATTAAAAAAATTATTTAAATATGTTTTTTCTTTTTGCAATTGTTTTTTTGATTTACCAAAAGTGAAGAAAATGCAAATAGCTAAAGCTTTAACCAACATTTCGATTTTTTAATTTTTTTTTTTTAATTGGTAATTCTGAGTGTTTTCAGTGAAATGAAACTGAATGATTAATAGTAATTAGCTTCGTCTTTTATATTGGAATATTAGTGAACGAGAAAAGCTCATTGTTTAAGTTTAAATATTTAAAATATTTTCTTATTGAGCAATAAAATTATTTTGGGGACAATGGTATAATTATTATTAATTAATTATATGAATATTGCAAAGTATTTACTTATGTGTAATTATGGAGTGTACTTACAAGTAAATAGACAGTTAATCTGCTGCTACAACGAATCGAAAAGTCATTTAGTTAAAAGAAAACATTTAAATTAAAACATACTGAACCGTTATTACTGAACCGGCCGTCCTTTTTTTCACCAAAACAAAGAGGGCGACATTAGATTTTTACAATTGCTTGTGTTTCTTGCTTTTTTTTTACATCTTTTTGGTACGTGGTATTTTTATAAAATGTTTATAACTTATAAATGTTATAACATTTAAAAAACATAATAAATTATCTCTTTTTCGGACAGTGATTTGATTTAAAAACATTTTTAAAACATTTTTTTAATTGTTAAATCTACTACATTAAAGTATTACCGAAAATATTTATTTATTTTAATTAAAATTAAAAGCGGAGAAAACTTGTTCTCGAATTGTTTTTCTTTTATCTTAACAGTTGTATTTTTTTATTAATTAGCAAGCAAATTAACATCTTAACATTCTAATCATTTGTCATAACTAATTAAGTTACTTAATTCCTTATAAAGGTTTCACTAAATAATTAATGGCAGCAATGGGGCAATGGGAGACGCACGTCACAAAGAGAAGAAAACAGTTCCTAATTATATGTTTATTGAATTATTCATGAGTTAATTAATTATTCATTTACATAATTAGATTCTAATAAAACATCAGCGACATAATTGAAATTTGCCATAAGGGAAAGCCTTAGTATATTGTTAACTTTGAAGAAAAAAGTTAAAAAAACAATCTCTTAAAGAAATAAAATAAAATAAAGAATCGAACAATAAAAAAAGAAAAACAAATTGAAAATGCCAGTAGTAAAGTAAAGTAAAGTAAAGTAAAGTAAAGTAAAGTAAAGTACAGTAAAGTAAAGTAAAGTAAAGTAAAGTAAAGTAAAGTAAAGTAAAGTAAAGTAAAGTAAAGTAAAGTAAAGTAAAGTAAAGTAAAGTAAAGTAAAGTAAAGTAAAGTAA